>SEYY01015418.1:37500-42500 GCA_009176605.1 Armadillidium nasatum | reverse complement strand
ATTGACAAATATATAGACTTTAGTTATTGCACGGGCGATAAGTTGTACTAATTGTGAAAACTTATCTGTTTATAAGGATTAAAGTGTGAAGTGGAAATTAGAAATTAAATTTCTAAAATTTTGATCCAAGTCTAAAATGCTTGATTGATTTATATTTTGGAATCAATCTTTATGAAGCAACTGGGACCGACCATTCTGTTCCTCATTATTTATCTTGACTTTTCATTTACTTTAGTCGTTTTAATCCTTATTATTCTTCTTCTTCTTCTTCTACTACTAGTAACCACAGGCCAATTAGTTTAACTTCTATCGTTGACAAAAAATTTTAGGCAAAACTAGCGAGTAGATTAGCTGCACATCTTGAAGATCACGAGTTGCTCAATAATTCTCAACATGGCTTTAGAAAAAATAGATCATGCTTAGCAAATTTACTAGAATTTTTTAATGAAGTTATTAACAATGTAGATAACCACAGGTCTTATGATGTCATTTACTTAGACTTTCAAAAAGCATTCGATACTGTCCCTTCATCAAAGATTATTGGAAAAACTTAGGGCTCATGGAATTTGAGGAAAACTTTTAAATTGGATTAAAAATTGGTTATTGCATCGACGTCAACGTGTCGTAATTAATGGCGAATGCTCAGAATGGGTGAATGTTATCAGTCGTGTGCCTCAAGGATCTGTCCTGCGTCCAATACTCTTTATTGTATATGTAAATGACATAGATGAAAATGTATTAAGTAATATTTCGAAATTTGCAGACGATACACAAATTGGAAATCGCATAACTTGTGAGAAAGATTATCAAGTACTCCAAAGTGATTTGAATAAAATAGTCAATTGGTCAAAAACATGGCAAATGAAATTTAATATTGATAAATGCAAGGTTTTATATTTTGGTAACAGGAATATCGAATATAATTATGTTATAGGTGACTCAGATATCAAAGTTGTCTGTGAGGAAAAGGATCTTGGAGTTTTAATCAGTAAGGATTTAAAATTTGCAAAACAGTGTGCTGATGTTAAGAAAGTTAATAAAGCATTAAGTTTCATTGCTAGAAATTTTGAATATAAATCTAAAAATAATAATACTTCCTCTCATCTGGAATACGCGGTACAGTTTTGGAGTCCATATCTCAAATATCTCAAAAAGGACATAGATAAAATCGAAAGTATTCATAAAAAGGGCAACTAAATTAATACCAGAATTAAGAGGTAAATCATATGTGCAGCGGTTACGAGAACTGTATATACATTCTCTAGAAACAAGAAGATTGAGAGGAAAATTAATAGAAGTATTTAAAATTCTAAATAAATTTGACAAGCGTTGATTATAAGCAATACTTTCGGTACGACTTGAATGACCTAACACGTAGCAACGGACACAAGCTATCTCACAAGATTTCAAAGCAAAGAATTTTTTTGCGTACGATGTGATTGAAAAATAGAATAGTCTTTCTTATCAAATAGTGAACAGTAACAACATCGAATCATTCAAGAAGAAATTGGATGTACATTTTAAGGAAATTGGTCTATGAGTGTATTGTTCAATAGTGATTATTTAACAGACTAGCCTTGAGTGGACTGTAAAGTTTTTGCTAGTCAGTGTTCTGTAGTTCTTCTTCTTCTTCTTCTTCTTCTTCTTCTTCTTCTTCTTCTTCTTCTTCTTCTTCTTCTTCTTCTTCTTCTTCTTCTTCTTCTTCTTATTATTATTATTATTATTATTATTATTATTATTATTATATATTATATAGAAGTAGTAATGGTAGTGGTGATTGTAGTACTAGAAGTAGTAGCGTTTACTGCCCTTAATTTTTTTTTTTTTTTTTACTGTTTTTTTTTTTTTTTTTTTTTTTTTTTTTTTTTTTTTTTTTTTTTTTTTTTTTTTTTTTTTTTTTTTTTTTTTTTTTTTTTTTTTTTTTTTTTTTTTTTTTTTTTATTATTATAATTACTAATTTTTAGTTTTCCATTATTATTATTATTATTATTATTATTATTATTATTATATTATTATTATTATTATTATTATTATTATTATTATTATTATTATTATTATTATTTGGTAAATTATTCAATAATAATAATAAAAAAAAAAAAAAAAAAAAAAAAAAAAAAAAAAAAAAATAAAATTTTAAAAAAAAAAAAAAAAAAAAAAAAAAAAAAAAAAAAAAAAAAAAAAAAAAAAAAATATAATATAATATATATATATATATATATATATATATATATATATATATATATATATATATATATATATATATATATATATATATATATATATATATATATATATATATATATAAAGTCAAAACTTTTGAAGGCAGTGCCAGGGCCAACCACACTCTCTTTTCTGAGCAATTTTTTGAGGGAAAATTGTGTGAAACTGTCGACACGCTGCTCTTTCCTGTGCTTATTTTAATCCTCTTAATCCCACTAATCTCCTAATTAATTAGGATAGTACACTTAATCCGCTAATTATGATACCTAATTAATGACTTTAAACCCTTTAATCCTTTATAATTGCCCCCTTTTTCACTCCTTTTGACCTTTTATCCCACGATACATGCCACCCTTCCCTATTGGGACTCCTTCCGATTCCCACGCTGTTTTTTTTTTTAGCTATTTCTAGCTTTTCCTAACCATAGCGTCATTTTGAAATTTTCCCGCCATCTTTACAGTGAAAATTGAACTTCCAATATTCCCAAACCATGATACAAACTCAAAACTTTCGAGAGACGAGGATTCAAAAGCTCACCCTTTGATTTGAAATCCATCACTTTACCATCACATAAAACCGGATCATTCCATAGAAAGCACAATTTGTTCTATTTATGCACAACTTTTTCTCTCCTTCTTTCACGTACTGTTTGTAACAGAATAATTTATTATTTTGTCGATTATATAATTACGCTTACGTCATCGTTGTATCATCCATTATTACATAATATTTTTACATAATAATTTCATAATCACTGTTAGTACTTAATATTTTTACATAACAAGCACTATTACCAAATATATTCCTTTATCATATCATTATGACATTTTCAGTCTCATGTAATTATGAATCCGAAGGAGTCGGAGTTAAAAACAATTCAGAATTCGTATGATCCTCAGAGTCGTATCCTCGGTGGTACAGCTTAGGGAGCGGAACCGGTACGCGGCGTGTGAACGCACGCATATACACACTCATTTTGGATAAAGATTTAGAGACATTGCTGAATATTAGCAGTTAACCACCTCGTATGCAAATTCTCTGATCGTGGTTCGACGATCCTGCATCACGACTCACGAGGGTCCTCACTTGGTCAATGACGATCTCATTTAGGATTGTTCTATGGCCTACCAGAACGCGCTTCACTCTCGAGTGATGTGCGGCCATCTTTGAAACGGTTTTACCACTCCTTTTCAGTGTGGTGCCCATTGCTTTGTCCCCTAAGGCCCCTTAAATCTTGCGGATCGATTTTCTTTTTCGAACAAAATGACGGAAAAACTGAACAACGCTACTGCACAAAATTTGCTGAAGTAGCGTTGTTCAGCTTTTCCGTCATTTTGTCGAAAAAAAAATCTTACGGCGCTCACTTACGCTCCCTCACTCATCGACGGTTTGCTGACGACTGACAGCTTCTGCAGCTGTGAAAACATTCATGCATACGTTTTAGGGTCGCCTATATAAGAAAACCAATTCATGCCTCTCTACCTTCATTTTTTTCGCACGAAATATTTAAAATATTTTAAATACTCACCTGAATTTGGGAAAATGATTAAAGTATTCGAATTGAAGGATAAAAAAAATTTAGGTCTAAAATAAATAAATGAAAAATAAATAAAAAATAAAAGGTTAATCGGATAGCAATTTGTTGCGAGATAAGTTTTGAAAAAAATCAACCTCTTTTAAGAAAATAATTTCCAAATAGAACATGATTTTAATGTTATATTAATCAATGTTTGGCAAGAATTTAATTCAACTTAAATGAAAAAGAACAAAAGTATAGAAATTAATATCTTTTATTTTTTTTTATTTCTCTCTGTATAGATGTATTTTTTAATTTTTTTAAATTATTTTAAGTACTTTTTTTTGTTAATTTTGCTGGATTAACTTTATTTCTAATTTACACAGCAGTTATACTTATTTATTAACATGCATTTTTATATTATTATTAGTAGTAGTAGTGGTATTATTATTATTATTTTCATAATTATTATTACATTTAGTTTCTATTTTGAAATTTTTTATATTATTTTAACGATACTAATTTTTTTCTTGTCATATAATTTAGCAGTTAGAAATATTATTAAAAGTATTTCAAACTTTTAAATATTATTTTTTTTTATTAATTTTTATATATTATACCGAGATTTTAATTTATGTTAACTAAAATAGGGCTTCTCAAATTCTCAAATCTTTTCATCGCGATCCCCAGTTACCAAGTAAATATTTTCTAATTACTATAAGAATAAAAAAATAAAATAAAAAAAAAACAAAAGAAAATTTTAAACTTTCTCGCAACTCCCTTTCCTTCAGGAACACCCCGTCACCTTCAGGATATCGCCTCTACGACATCGGGATTTGTTTCTCGTCCGGAATACTCATTATGTCCGTTTTGTCTCCACTGGAATTAACTGTTTCTGTAAAGGAAGACATGAAGCACTCCTCAAGCCATTACATTACTTAAGAGCTTAGAAGCTTACTGAATGTGGTCGTCTTATCGGTTTGAAGAGGTTTTCTAATCTAGTGCAGCTAAAAATTTGAATTGCATCCATAAACTACGAGGTGTGGTTTTTCTGAGAGAGATATTTTTTTCCAATGTTTCAATGTCTAATTTCGATGTTTCTTTACCTTTGGCAATATTTTTTTCTTCATAGTTGGTATCAAGAGTTGGTCCTTCACTCGTTGTCTAATCCTGAAGGGGGAATGAATATTCTTGGACATTTTTTCTTCTAGAACTAAAATTTTAAATCTTAAAGGTACCACCATCAAATTTGGGACACCTTCAT
>SEYY01015418.1:22500-32500 GCA_009176605.1 Armadillidium nasatum | reverse complement strand
GAGTCTGTGTGTAAAAATGCTGTATCAATGTTCAATTTCTGAAAAAAAGCAATGGTTCTGCCGTGTTGCAAAATCTTGTAACTCGCAGTTTTAAATTGATGTCTTTGGAAATGTAACCTTCTTTGGAGGTGGGCATTCAAGTTCTCCAATCCGCCAGCTCCATCTATGATTGCAGTGACCATTTTTAATTTTTTTTTAAATTTTGTTGATACTTTTGCATTAAACAGTGAAAGTGCAATTAATTCTTCCGAAAGATACTAAAGGTATTGTAAAAGTTTATTTTAAAGCAACATTTCCTACCTTAACATCTATTTTCTCATACAGATTTAAGGTATGTAATAGATCAATATTATTCCAAGGAGCTGTCGCAGCGTTAGATGCATTTATCCACATTTTTGCATGAACCTTTCACTGTAAATATACAAATTTTCTGAAGCCCAGTCTCTTCTGTCTTTGTTAAATAAAATTGGTTCTGAAACATCCATAATTTCAGGGAAAATATAACCTTAATCATCTATCTAGCCATTTGTATTAGTCCAGGAGCATGGAATTGGATGCCACCAAGAAAAAAATACTAAATCAATTAGTTCACGGTAATCTTCCTGCAAATCCTCTCTATCACGAAGCTTGTTCATAATATCTTCTTTAATATCTTTAATATTTTCTTTAATAACAAGTAATATTTTTGAGAGTGTAGCGCACTGTAGTCCAGTGATGAAGATATTTTGTTCAATATTTTTCCAAATAGCTTGAAACCTCTTGAATAGGAGAAATTCAGGACCAGAAGAAGCACCTAGTACCTCTGAAAACACACTTTGAAGAATCCGCTCCAGGATGTGATGTAATATGTAATATTACATTACATCTTTTTGGAGCTTATCTTCAATTAATATGCGTGCTCCTTTGTGATGGCCAGTATTTGAAGCCGTTGTGTCAGAAGACATTCCAACGACTTGATCAGTAAGATTTCATTTTTCAATTGCTTTAACTATAGCATTAGCCATATTGACTCCGATTCCACTTTCAATTTTGGTACATCAATGATTGTGTTCTGTTCTTTCCCGATACCAGAATTGGAAGCCTATCAGCATGTTCTTTTGATGTTAGGTCTTGCATCAACTTTCCATCCTAGTGAACCATCAATGGGGTCTCTGATTTGAATTCTTTCTTTAAATGTGTTGCTATATGCTTCCTTTCTGACATTCGTTGACGACGAAATAGAAGACAGATTTATATTTATTTTGATTGCATCATGGCCTAAAGAGCAGGCAGTTTCGGTTAGAACACATGTGGCGGTCCGATCAGACATCTGCGTTCAATAGAAAACTGCAGATAAGGAGGGCGTGATGATGTTGGTTCTGGCTCTTTTCACTTTTTTACACTTAGGAGAATTTACCCTACCATCAGTTCCTTGAATATTGAATCAATTTTGTTGACGATGATATATATATATATATATATATATATATATATATATATATATATATATATATATATATATATATATATATATATATATATATATATATATATATATATATATATATATATGTGTGTGTGTGTGTGTGTGTGTGTTGTGTGTGTGTGTGTCAATAATAAAAATGTTTAATCCAGGAAACTATAGTAAAATATTTTCTTACAATAATCTTATATTCCTACGGTGAATGGTCGAAATTTTGCAAAAGTTCATTACGTTTCATTCAGAATGTCTGGTTTTCTGAGCATTCTGGCTACGGTCGAGAGCAAAAGTGAGCCCTCTTGTAAGGGGCGCACGGACCCGTAAAACACTAAAGGAACGTGAGGTGGGTTTAGACCGTCATTAATATAAAACTTTGTGATCCATGTGCAAATGTTCTTATTCACATAACTCAAAAAATATTTGCCTATGAAGTTTTTTCCTAAAATACAACAAATTGAAGAGGTAGGAGCAAAGTAATTAAAAATTTTGATTTTAAGGACCACCTAATATAATATATATATATATATATATATATATATATAATATATATTATATATTATATATATATATATATATATATATATATATATATATATATATATATATATATATATATATATATATATATATATATATATATATATATATATATATATATAATATATATATATTATTATGAGAACAATGTACTCGATACTTTACCACTGAGCCATCCTCAAACCACTAAAGCTATGATTAGAGAACGACTTTAAAATAACGAACTCCCGTCGAGGCATTTTCATTAGGTTTTTACCCTGTCCTCCTTCGCTCGTTTCCATTAAATGAATTTTCATATTAATTGTTTTCTGCTAAAATCATTGCTAAATTTACGAAATAAATTCAATGTTGCTGGTAAAAATGACCATTTTCTTGATTAAAACATTAAAAATTATCAAAGATCTTCTATAGCTCAAGAAAGGCTAGTAAATTTAACATATATAGACAATTAATAGACAATAATGAATATGAAAATTTAAATTTCAAGGAATTATTCGAAATTTTGTTTAATATGGAAGAGCGAAAAGTTTTATTGTGAAAATTATAAGAAAATTGCTTTTAAATATTTCTGTTCATCATTTATTTAAAATGTACTCGTTTCTAATTGCAGTTACTGACTCAAAAATAACCAATTAACACTAAACATTATACTAATAAATTAAAAATTCTAGGACATTACATAATTTCTTTCATTGCCTGCCATGTCTAAATTGCTAAATTGCTTTACCAGCTTTCTTAGCAATGTAAAATGTTCTAACAAAGCAGAGGCAAACAATACGTAGAAGAGAATGGTGAGTTAACACTAAAATTAACAAACAAACAACTCTCAAAATCCTTGCATAAAATAGGACGAACTTAATTAAAAATGTTTGACAATGAATAATAATGTAAAGGGTTTAATAGTAAACATCATTTAAAAAATTTATTTTTAAAATATTATTTCCATTTTACATATTTTTTATTACATTGACATTCTTCGTCTAACAACTGTTAAAAAAATTTTTGGTTATTTATAAAATGGAATGGAAAAGATTGAGAAAGGTCATGAATTAATTCCGTGAAGGAATTTAGGAAAGAAAAATTTTTAAATGTGTGTGTGGATGGGTGTTTGAGTGTAGGGGTTGGGGGGGGTCATCCCTTGCTCTTATAATAATCACTAAGTCATAATGTTTCACTGCCCTCTCTCTCCCTTCTCAAAAGGAAATTGAAACACACACACACACACACATATATATATATATATATATATATATATATATATATATATATATATATATATATATATATATATATATATATATATATATATATATATATTTATATATATATATATATATATATATATATATATATATATATATATATATATATATATATATATATATATATATATATATATATATATATATATATATATATATATATATATATATATTATATATCATAGTAAATTTACTGAGCCGGTAAATGATCCATGTTTGGCTTTCCTAATGAACATTAAAAGACCAAGAAAATATATATATATATTTTTAAATCATTATTTTATTTTTTTTTTTTTTTTTTTTTTTTTTTTTTATACAAATCTCACTGAAATGGATTATTATTTAAGTTAGTAGCCAGAATTGGAGGAGAGCCAAATTTCTTGCGTAACGTATTTTAATTCCAGACATGAATAAAAAAAAAAAAAAAAAAAAAATCTTTCGAAGGTTTTACTTGGCTTTTCAAAAAGTCTTTTAAATTTAAGAGACTAATAAAAATCTCTTCATTAAGAGATTCTTTTCACAAATGAAAATGAAAGTTGGTATTTTTGATATTTGTTTTATTACTTAAAAGTAGATCTCAACAAAAGCTCATTATACAACAAATGAAAATTTTAATTTTAAATTATGTATATATATATATTATATATATATATATATATATATAATATATATATATATATATATATATATATATATATATATATATATAATATATATATATATATATATATATATATATATATATATATATATATATATATATATATATATATATATATATATATATATATATATATATATATATATATATATATATATATATATATATATATATATATATATATATATATATATATATATATATATATATATATATATATATATATATAATATAATATATATATATAAGAAAACTTTCCCAAAAATATCTAAAAACTATTTTAAAAAATGTCTTAAAAATAAATAAATTTAATTAACCTAGATAAAATAATTAAAATTAAAATTAAAAACTACACAAGTTTTCGAGATCATATCCAGGCCTTCTTGTTCAAGTCAGTCTCAGAAGAAGAATGAAAAATGAACAGAGTTAATACCTATATTAAAAGAAAAAAAATGAAAATATTGGAATTTACAAAGTAAAATGCAGTAATTTTAATAAAATATTTGTTGGAGAAACAGTAGACCTAAATAGACGTAGATACCGCCATTCTTACAGTCTCAGAATTGATTATATTAACTCAGAAATTAAGCAACATAGAAGAAATGAAAATCACTTCATAAATAAGAAAGATTTTTCTTGTATTACAAAAGTTCAAAATAATAATTCAAGGAAATTATTGGAATCTTTTATCATCAATAATACTGACAATATGAACATTACTAGGAGAGCTTTTTATCTGGATCTGATAGCTAACAACATTTTGAAAGAAGTTCCTTTTTTAAAAAAAAGTACTTTTGGCGGTTTTAGATTAATTAATTTTTATACATAGTTGCTAGGTTTTGATTTTTGTAGGTGTTAACTCTCTTTCGTTCTTCATTCTTTTTTGAGACTGACTTGAACAAGGAGGCCTGAATATGGTCTCGAAAGTTTGTGTAGTTTTTAATTTTAATTTTGATTATTTTATCTAGGTTTATTAAATTTATTTATTTTATTAGACATTTTTTTAAAATAGTTTTTAGATATTTTTGAGAAGTGTTCTTTCGTTATATATATATATATATATATATATATATATATATATATATATATATATATATATATATATATATATATATATATATATATATATATATATATATATATATATATATATATATATATATATTATAATATATATATATATATAATATATATATATATATATATATATATATATATATATATATATATATATATATATATATATATATATATATATATATATATATATATATATATATATATATATATATATATATATATATATATATTATATATATATATATAACCTCCATTGGTATTGTAGAAGGTCAGAATTTAAGAAAAACCAATTCATAATTAAATTAATGACCGACATGAGTCGATACACGGAGATTGAAAGAGTTCAAGTCAAAGGAAGTGGTAAAAATAGAAGATGGAAGAGTGTCAGAAAGCTGGAGGGAGAATGCATGAGACTTTGTAGAAAGAAGAATCACACGAGCTGCCTCTCAAACGAGGAAGTAAACCCATAAAGAGTTCATAAGAGGAGGGTTCATTGTAATAGTGATGGTATAAGGAGAGTGATGAAACAGTTCGACGATTAAGAAAAGATCAGAGGGCTTATTTAGGAGGTTGACAAGACGAAAAACCCTTGACTCCAGCTTATCAAAGAGACTCTAGTATGTTTGGAAACACCTCACGTATACCGATCAATTCCTATGCAGAGCGATAAGATAAGAGTTTGAAAAGTTCTGAAGACGAATCGAAATAAACCAACCTCTTCTTTAATAAGAGACATGCATGTGATCTTTCCATGACAGATCACAACAAAAAGAAAAACCAGATATATATATATATATATATATATATATATATATATATATATATATATATATATATATATATATATATATATATATATATATATATATATATATATATATATTATACTCAGCACCATATCCCGCATGATAAGGTGGTGTCGACTGCAGAATATTCATATTATATATATATATATATATATATTATATATATATATATATATATATATATTATATATAATATATATATATATATATATATATATATATATATATATATAATATATATATATATATATATTATATATATATATATATATATATATATATATATATATATATATATATATATATATATATATATATATATATATATATATATATATATATATATATATATATATATATATATATATATATATATATATTTATATTACTATTTCAGCCGTATGGAACAAACAATTTTCCGGAAGTTGCAGGAAGAGAAAAGAATAGACGAACTTTTATTAAGAAAAGCACTCAAATGTTCACAGACGAATTACCTTCGGCTTTTAGTAGAAATCTTTTGCCTCCTTTGATCAACATTGAAGTACGTAAATCATACTACAGTTATTTCTCTTTCTTTCTTATCTTTTTTTTTATTTTTCATGTATTCAAAAGATATATATATATATATATATATATATATATATATATATATATATATATATATATATATATATATATATATATATATATATATATATATATATATATATATATATATATATATATATATATATATATATATATATATATATATTCTGTGACTGCTAATATTCATTTTATTCCTGTTTAGAAATTTATACTTTTTTTTTTTTCTTTTTAGCGTTATCAATTTTTTCAAACTGAATTATTCAAACATCTATTATAGGTATTTTTCCAATAATAATAGTTTTGAAAAGCAGATAAATTTGTCAATAGTTGATGATATTTCCAAATGATTAGTAATTTATTTCCTATTGAGAAAGGGAATAGATAAATCAATGGTTTAGATAAATGCTTCGTTTTAACGAAAAAAATTTTCTTTACTGAATTTCAAATTCTTTGAACTTTCAATAAAAGCCATTATAATGTAACCTTTGAAGCCAACATTCTTCATTTCTTGAAGTGGAAAATTTATAAAGGTCTGTAAATTTTTCTGTTTTTGTATTCTTATATTCGGTGTGCGTTTATTTTCGCAAATGAAATTTCAGTTCCTGAAGAAATTCATTTTTAAACGTTTATAAAATAAATAAAAGTTGTATTTAATTTAAGGCTCACAAGTATTGGCATTAGAAAAAGGATTGTAATTATAAATTTTGTCATTAACCGTTTTAGAGAAAATTGTGAACACGAAAAACCGAGAAATTAGTAACACTGTGACAAGATCTCCTTATGCTACGAAATATAACTTTTTAACTAAATGTTTTTTTCCTCTGAAAATACCTATAAGTCTTTCGAACACGCCCTACAGCAGGATGAAGCATATTTTTCCCTAAATATAAATCAGGTTAGGTAAGATTTAAATTACAAGAATTTTAGCAATCACATTAGAATTTTCTAAAATTTTGTATGATAACCAGTAAAACTCAGCTTGACAAAAGACCATTAATTACTCTTAAAAAGTAACGTGCTGTATTATTCATAACTCCATTGATAAAGCTTGTCTCTGTGGACTCACAAAGGGAAAAATATTTATCATAGCTTCAGAAGTAAATAAAATGTTAAAATTAGTCAATAAACATATTTTTCTATCCATCAATGATATATTTAAACTGTTTTGACTTTGAAAATGGAATTGAAATACATACTTCATAATCAGAATAAAAAATAGGTATTTTATTTCACCATGCTGTAAAAATAATAAATAAATAAGATTATAACTAATATCAACTTCTTTTCTGTTGTGTTTTTTAGACCAATAATACCCCAAAATACATTCTATCCTTCATTACCAAAGACCCAGGCATTAACTACGAAATCTAAAATTGAAAATGACCCATGTAAATTTGTGTCTGTCCATGGTGATTTTAAAGCTAAAAAGTAAAATATTCATCATAAATCCCAAAGTAAATTAATTGTTAAAATGTCAATAAACATATTTTACTATCCATCAAAGGTATATTGTACAGGTTTGGCTTTCAAATTGGCGAATGAATACATGCATTATAGGCAGAATTTAAAAAAAAAAAAAGCAAATTAATAATATAGTCACCATAAATTCGAAATTTATTGTACCTCAAATGAAGAAATTTAGGAAGCAATATATATATATATATATATATATATATATATATATATATATATATATATATATATATATATATATATATATATATATATATATATATATATATATATATATATTATTTATGTCTCCTCTGGTGGGCAAAGGCCAGAGGCCTACCAATATCAACCAGAGTTGGGGAGCAATCGAAATCGGGTCGCTAATGGCCGACGTGACCCGATGCACGGCATTTAAAAGTGTGCAAGTCAAAGGAAGTTGGGAAAACAGATAAAGGGAGTGTGTTCCAGACTTTACCAGTAGAGCACATGTAAGAGTGAGCATAGCGGTTAAGTCTGGGGTCGGAGAGTTGGAGAGAGAAAGGATGAGACTGTGTAAAAAGGCGTGTCGCACGAGCCCTTCTCAGTGGAGGAGGTATGCGACGTGAGAGTTCAGAAGAGCAATGTCCGTTGTAATAGCGATAGTATATAGAGAGTGACGCAACAATTC
This sequence comes from Armadillidium nasatum, assembly GCA_009176605.1. NCBI lineage: Eukaryota > Metazoa > Arthropoda > Malacostraca > Isopoda > Armadillidiidae > Armadillidium > Armadillidium nasatum. Next base: position 23,988 of record SEYY01015418.1, on the reverse strand, counting down.
GACTGGAAGAAAGAGATTGGAGAGAGTTAGTAAGAGCAGGAGAGTTGATAAGACGAAAAGCCCTAGACTCCACCTTTTCAAGAAGAGCTGTATATGTGGAACCACCCCAGATGTGCGAGGCGTACTCCATACAGGGGCGAACAACACCCCTATACAGAGCAAGCAACTGGGGTGGCGTAAAAAACCCACGAAGGCGCCTCAGAACACCCAACCTCTTAGAAGTTTGTTTAGAGAGAGAAGTAATGGGATCTTTCCAAGAAAGATCAAGAGAAAAGAGATACACCGAGAATATTGAGAACAGATGAAGGTTTGTGCCGTGAGTTTTAAGAAGAAGATATCATAGTTCTGTGGAAGGTTGTGTCGAGTAGAAAAATGGAGGAATTGAGTTTTTGAGGCATTGAAAACGATCATGTTTTCTCTGCCTCAATTTGAAATGCGAAAAATGATCAGAGGTCAATTGCTCAAAGGCCACACTCCTTTCATCAATTAACTGCTTTCAAATTGAAAGGAGTAATGGAGGTTGGAACCATCGGCATTGCAGTGGATAGGAGACGAAGTAATAGAGAGAATATCATTAATGAAAATTAGAAAAAGAATTGAGGATAGGACAGATCCTTGAGGAACACCACTATTTATATATTTAAAGGAAGAACGGTGGCCGTCTACAGCGGCTTATATTGAACGACCAGAAATGAAATCAGAAAGGTCACAGAGAAAAGGATAGATTCCGAAAGAGGGAAGTTTGGAAATCAAAGCTGGCAATCAGATATTAATATTAGAAGAATTAAGGTATTTCCAAATCTTTCTGTAAAGGATAGATTCGAAAACTTTAGAAAGAACAGAGGTTAAAGAAATAGGACGATAGTTAGAGGGTTGAGAAGGGTCCAAAATTCTTCGGCACAGACTGAATGAGCGCTCGTTTCCAGCAAGAAAGGAAGGTCGAAGTGGAGAGACAGATACGAAATAATTTACCAAGGCTAGGTTCAAACTCAGAAGCATAAGTTTTGAGAACTGAAGGATATATATATATATATATATATATAATATATATATATAATATATATATATATATATATATCATATATATATATATATATATATATATATATATATATATATATATATATATATATATATATATATATATATATATATATATATATTATATATATATAGATATATATATATATATATATATATATATATATATATATATATATATATATATATATATATATATATATATATATATATATATATATATATATATATATATATATATATATATATATATATATATATATATATATATATATATATATATATATATATATATATATATATATATATATATATATATATATATATATATATATATATATATATATATGCAGATTCTAGGTGAAGAAATTCCAGCTCTCGTAAATACATCAAGTCACATATCTTTAATATCACTGCGACTAGTCAACCTAATCAACCTTAGAAAGG
>SEYY01015418.1:5000-15000 GCA_009176605.1 Armadillidium nasatum | reverse complement strand
ATCCTCCCAAACTGGTATCACCCTGTACATTCTTCAATTCATGTTTGTATTAATAAGTAAACCTCTATAGATTTTCTTTGTAAAGAGAAAGAGCTTTTATGTTTTCTGTTAAAATTTAAAATTGTTGCAACTCAATATTTACTATTTCGTTCCAGACAAAACTTTTCAAAGAGTTGCAACTGTCCATTACACATTCTGGAAAAGATTTTGATTCTATCTAAATAGGTAATTTGTTCTTCCGCTAGACGATGAATTACTTGTAGTCCTCCAGCTTTTTCCCTTCAGAGGAGACCCTAAAATATTTAAGACTATATGAATAAAAGCGAGGAGGAAAAAATTATATAATTCACAAAACGAAAGACCTAAATTTAATTTTTAAACAAAATCAAAATTAGTAACTGAAAATCATGCCATTATAGTTACTGAAAATATTTTTAGCAATATATTAGCATGATTTTCTTCATACGATTATTCATCGTCGTTCCCTTTAAAACTATTAGTAGTCAATGCTGAATAAAATAGAAAATATAATTTTTCACACAGAAGAGAGTGAAAATTATGGCTGAATTGCACGCGTTGAAACATGTCTTAAAAGATTCACTTTATAAAGCAAATTTAAATATTTCTGTCGATTCAATTGATAATGAATTTTCATCTTCACCATAAATAAAAGTAGTTCTTTTAGTTCGATTAAAAATAGTGAGTAAATCGGAAACTTGAAAGTAGAAAGATATAATTCCTCTAACCTTTGAAAGTGCAAAGTTTATCACCTTACTTGCAACGTTTTACAATCTAACTATCTTTCTTTGAAAAATAAAGCAACCTTCAAAACTGAATTCCTTATCCTTTAATTGTGTATATATATATATATATATATATATATATATATATATATATATATATATATATATATATATATATATATATATATATATATATATATATATATATATATATATATATATATATATATATATATATATATATATATTATACTTTCTAAAATGAACATGTATAGCTTATTTTAATTTTTTTTTCAACTATGACAAATTTAGAAACCTTTTTATCAGTTGTTTATTATTTATTTATGAAATAAATGTGAAAGTGGTGTTTGAATTTTCCTTATATATATATATATATATATATATATATATATATATATATATATATATATATATATATATATATATATATATATATATATATATATATATATATATATATATATATATATATATATATATATATATATATATATAATATAATTCGGACATTTTGCTGTCGATTGTTAAATTATGGAATAAAATTTTTACTATATAAAGTACAAAAAAATTTTTTTATTCTCTTTATTATTGGGCGAGATACGCATTTCTGAATTCTTGCCAAATTTCTGTAACTTTTGTAGATTCGGAGATACATACTCCTTCACTATTTTCGATATAACTTTCTTATTTTTTGACCAAACTTGTCCAAATTTTCAAGAACTCTAGAAAAATTGTATAGCTAAAGTTTTATAGGGAGACATTTTAGATATCGATCTCTAAAAACACGTTGTGAGGTAAAATGCAAAAAGAGAAAAAAAAAAAAAAAATTTAGAAATTTTTGGTCAAATTTCATCAAGACATTATATCTTTTTTTTCAGGAATAGATATCCAAAATATCTCACGATGAAACTTTAGATGTACCCTTCCTCTACAATTCCTAAAAATTTCGGAAATTTAGATCAAGAAACAAAAAAGTTATATCCAAAACAGTGAGGTCTACTTTTTAGTCTAATTTGAAACTTTTTAACTTTTTTCTTTCTTAACCAAAGTTGATCAAATTTTCAGGAATTGTAGAGAAAGGGTATCTCTAAAGTTTCATCTTGAAACATTTTAGATATCTATTTCTGAAAAAGATATGATGCTTTGACAAAAAAAAAATTAAAATTTTCAAACTTTATTTTTTTTTTTTTTTTTTTTGCATTTTACCTCACAGCGTGTTTTTAGAGAAAATTCTAAAATATGTCGAGATCAAACTTTAGCTATATCCTTCTTCTAGAATTCCTGAAAATTTGGACAAGTTAGGTCAAGAAATAAAGAAGTTATGTTGAAAAAAGTGAAGGGGTGTGTATCTCAGAATCGATAAGTTACAGAAACTTAAGAATTCGGAAATGCATATCTCGCCCAATAATGGAGAGATTCCAAATTTAGTTTTAGAAAAAAATATAAATATTTTAAAATATTTATATTTTATAAAAATAAATATTTTATTCCAGAATATAATAATCGAAAAAAAAGTCGAAAAAATGTCCTAACCCCCTTATTATAAGAGCAAAGAGATTATGGGACTTTTCAAATACAGGATGTATTATTAATAAATCATAAAAGTTTATGAAAAAATTAGAGAGATTTGATTGATGGAAAGAACTGAGTCATAGCTGGGTGAGGAAGTTCATGATAATAGACGAAGTATAAAATGGGAATATAATATAGTAGTAAATGTTGCTTTTAAATATCTTCAGAAGGATTTCGACCTGGTTCTGTTTATGCAGAGTTCGTACTGGATGCGAATATGAAATATTGTTCGATATCAAAACAGGTAAGCAAGGTGGTGTTGTCACCGGTTTGTTCGTTGTGTATACGGATATGGACAGACTGGAGCCCCGGCTAAAAATCAGGGAAAACCGGGGTTTGCCTGTCGGGGTTAAAATGGCAAATTATACTTATTAATGGTGGATTAAATCAAACAAAATATTAAGAAAAATAGGATTTTTTTCTTGTTTTTTCAATATTTTTTTTCTTTTCTGTTTCTTATGACAGCTCCTTTTCTGCTAGTGAATGTTCATCTTTGTGTTTTATTTTTAGATGCCCCCATAAAGATTTGGTTGAAAATTTTTTACTTGGGGCACCCGGAGATCCTCTTCTCCTGGCTGCAGATGTTACATTTAACTATTTCGAGCCTATCCTGAAACATTGTGAAGTACTCCCAAACTGCTGAAGCTGATCTTTTAGCCATAGTGACTGAAAGTATAAACAAAATAATAAATTTGAAATAATGTAGCTAAAAGATACAAGTTTGTTGATACACAGCAATAAAATAGCATTGATAAGTAAACCTGTTGAATCACTATTGTGAATCAGAAAAAAAAAGAATTTCTAAATTTTTTTTTTCTTTTAAAGTTTTATTATACAAAATCTGCTATTTTCTGAATTTTTTTCGGAAAAAATGCAAAAAATCATAAGTAAATGTTGGCTATTCTTCTCCTTCCTTATAATTAAATAAATCTCAATTAAAATTATATCTAATTTTCTGAACCTAAAATTTCAATGCTTTTGACCTCTACGAATTTTAGGCAGCCCCGGACCTTGCCAAATTTGGGAAACCCTGGCCCCAGCAAAATTCCAGCCCCGGTCGGTCCCTATATACAGACAAAATTGCACATATATTTAAGGGAGGAGTGAGAAAGAAAAGCAGAGCTTTATATTTTGCATAAACAGGACGAAATTGCTTCCTGGAGTGTGGATAAGGAAGATGTAGAGTCAGGATCAAATAAATGGAGTGTGTTGTGAAGAGGCCGATCTGAGGTTAAAAAAGAAAATCGTGATCCAGAGAGTAAGGGGATAGAGATGAGGGAAGACTAAATCAGGTCGATTGAAGGAGGATAGAATAGACTGAATCCGTTCAGTATATTCGGCAAAGGAGGTGTTCATAGCAACATCGCAGAAAGAATAAACAAATATAGCAAATATGTGTTTGCTTTCTATCCATTATTGAAATATGCGAACGTGCCCTTACAAGGAAAAACAGTCATTTTTGAGACCATTCTGACACCGATATTAATGTTTGGAACGGACTTCTGGACGACAACCACCAAAGTCAAAAAGAAGTATACATGCTGCTGATATGAGACCCCATTAAAACAATGTGGGAAAAAGTAGAAGAGATAAGGTGAAAAAGGAGCAAATTAGAGAGAAAAGGATCAATTAAGGTGGCTGAAGTTACATGAAAAGAATGGATGACCAAGGGGTGCAGAAGAAGTTCTGAGAATGGAGACCGGAGGAAAGAAGACCAAAGAGGAGGTAGGAAGATGAGGTGAAGGCAGTGCTTGAGAAATATGGTTTCCCTGGCCTGGATGAGCTGAGGAGGAGCAATGCTCTCGCCCATCGAAGAAACAGGAGAGCTAGGCTGAAACGACTGACAAAGATATAGTCCCTACTTGATAGTGGGCGGGCGGGCAAGCACGCACGCACACACACACACACACACACACATATATATATATATATATATATATATATATATATATATATATATATATATATATATATATATATATATATATATATATATATATATATATATATATATATATATATATATTATATATATATATATATATATATATATATATATATATATATATATATATATATATATATATATATATATATATATATATATATATATATCAGTCCCAAAACCTCCGCAAATGCAACAGGGTTGCACTTGCAAAGGCTTTGGGACCAATGTTGAAAAAGGGGGTCACGCCCCCCAATGTTGAAAAAAAAAATCTCACGTACGTTCATGGGGTGATTTTTGAGGGGGTGAGGGTAAAAAAGGGGGTAAATGGGGGTAAATGGGGGTCAAAAGGGGGTGAGGGGGGTCACGCCCCCCAATGTTGCAAAAAAAAAAAAATTTTTTTTTAAAAAATGGGGGAAAAAGGGGTAAAAAAGGGGTAAAAAAGGGTAAAAAAGGGAAAAATGTATTTAAAATGACTTAGAAAGTCATGTTGCAAATCATTGCAGAAATATTGCAAATTTAAAAATTTGCAATATTTTGCATATTTTTGCCTATATTTTGTGTGGAATAATGACCGTAGGACTACTCCTACTTGGAAATGATAATAATAATAATAATCTAAGATTATCGTGACGCCATTTTGTATGACGTCACAGGCGATGAGTTGTCCTTTTTTGAGCATTTATTTAAAGTTGATAATAAACAAAAGAAATTTTCATATTTGTAAACAACAAAGAGCTCGGTCATGGCTTACACATTAACTATACTACTACTACTACTACTACTACATACTAATAATAATAATAATAATAATAATAATAATAATAATAATAATAATAATAATAATAAGATGAAGAAGAAGAAATAAATAATAATAATAATAATGATAAAAATAAATAATGTTCAACTTACATTGAGAGAGAGAGCGCTTCAGAGACACATCCTTCCATGACGGGGTCTTGCGGGCAAATGGGGAGATCTTTGAATCGTTATCATTTTTTCTAATCTAAGATAAGATTATAGCGTGGCGCCATTTGTATGACGTCATAAAGCGATGAGTCGACTCACTTAGGCAAATAAGTTGATAATAAAAAAAATTTTTTCAGATATTTTAAACAACAACAACAAATAAAAATTTCTTGTTTTTGTTATATATATATTTGTTTTTGTTTTAAGATATTTCTAATTTCAAAGAAAAAAAAAAACTTTTGTTTTTGTTTTAATATTTTTCTTTTTAAATAAATATTTTAATTATTTTGTTAAATTTTCTTTTAATTTTTGTATAAAAACAAATTATTTACGATGTTTTCGTGAAAATACATAGACCCTGAGGACCCTCTAGACCCTGTAGACCCTCTAGAGCCTGTCGGAACAGAGGGGCTAGGACTAGCATACCCTTGTAGCGGGGGCCTCTAGGGGGTCTACAGCCTCCTCAGCCTCCTCAGCCTCCTCAGCCTCCTCAGGGTGCGGGGATATAAGTCGTTGTTGTAGTTTATTATTAATAATCAAGTACAAAATTATTTCTTTTAAATCACTTCGAAAACCACGATATATATATATATATATATATATATATATATATATATATATATATATATATATATATATATATATATATATATATATATATATATATATATATATATATATATATATATATAAGTTCAACAATAAAAAAAAATGCCGAGTCATAGCTCTAACGTAAAACACACACGCATTTTTTCTTTATATATTTCCTTTTTTAAATAAATATTTTAATTATTTTGTTTATTTTTCGTGAAAATACATAGACGCTGTGGACCCTCTAGACCCTCTAGACCCTGCCGGAACAGAGAGGCTAGGACTAGCATACCTAGCATACCCTTGCAGCGGGGGCCTCTACAGCCTCCTCAGCCTCCTCAGGGTGCTGAGGGTTATAAGTTTTCACTAAAAAATATCATATTTTAATTTTTTTTTTTTTTTATTTTTATTTTTTTTCATTAAATTTCAAAATTTTTATTAATTTTATTTAATTTTAATTTAAAAAAAAAAAAATTTTTTTTTATATAATTTTTAATATTTTAGTGATTTCATACCAATATTTTACAATTTAAACAAATAATTTTAAAATCTTTTGTACTGTGAAACATAAAGATCGCGTAAAACAGGCATACACACACACTTCCATCTTTCATATATATAATATATATATATATATATATATATATATATATATATATATATATATATATATATATATATATATATATATATATATATATATATATATATAAGTTCAACAGGCGGACACATATTCTAAACAACCTAAAATGCCGAGTCATAGGTCTATCGCAAAGCATACACACACATCTTTCATATTAGAAATCTATATATATATATATATATATATATATATATATATATATATATATATATATATATATATATATATATATATATATATATATATATATATATATTGAGAGACTTGTATTTTCTGAATCTCCACAAAAAATAAATAAAAATAAAACGTGATTTTTATCTCGGCAGGCTTTGATGACGTCACTATACAGATAATTACATTCATTTTAACAAGCGCTAATTTTATAAGAATTTGAAATATTGAAGTTCAAGGTGACGAATTTCATATTTAAATTCTTTTTTCACCAAAGATTTTATTCAAACCAAGCATGCTTTTCTTAACTCAAACGTCTAGAATATATATATATATATATATATATATATATATATATATATATATATATATATATATATATATATATATATATATATATATATATATATATATATATCGCATGTTCAGTTTTTAAAGTCCTACACAAAAACATTTTAAGCCGCGTGTTACATACACTAGATAGGATAGGGCAGCGAATATTTTTACACGTTGGACGAAATCTTTATCTAAATAAGGCAACCTGATGAGCGCTAAAACCAATAATAACTATCTTAAAAACACCAAATATATTTAGTATATATATATATATATATATATATATATATATATATATATATATATATATATATATATATATATATATATATATATATATATATATATATATATATATCCGAAAGTATTTTAATTGTTTTGATACCAACACTAAAGAATAATTTTTAAAAATGGGTAACTGCATTTTAAGCCTTTAAAATTGCCAGATACCACTTTTATCTTTATTTTAATTATTAAAAACTAAATAATAGCCCATTATTATTTATTATTATATTATATTATTAGATATATTAATATTTTTCAAAAGTCATTTTACCACATACATATATTTGAATTATACTTAAAGATTCCGAAATAATTTCGTATTCAAAATTTACCACGTTATTTTTTACGGCTAAGCATGGAACACTTTACCAAAAAAAAAAAAAAAAAATTTCTTTTAAACCATTTTCATATATATTTTTTTTTCATTCCAAAAAAAAAATTTTAATAAAAGCATTTTAACACTTTTAATATTACAGATCAAAACTATATACGTTTACATTTATTTAATACCAAACATCTCAACGATGGCTTCTGATTGGTTCAAACCCTCACATCAAATTTTTTATTTTAATATAAATAAATAAAAAAAAGTAAATATCGTAATAATGGTAATAAAAAATAGTTTCATAGGCTAATTTTTTTTAATAATAATAATTAATAATTACAAAATAATATTTAAATAATATTACAAAACAGATTTTAAAAACTTTTAATATATATATATATATATATATATATATATATATATATATATATATATTATATATATATATATATATATATATATATATATTATACAGTCGAATTATAATAACATTTTAAAAAGTATTTTATTTAAAATTGAGATACCATTATTATTTATTTTTAATTATTAAAATAATAATTATTATTTATTATTAAATATATATATATATATTATATATAAATAAAAAAAAAAAAAAAAATAATAAAAAAAAAAAAAATAATATATATATATATATATATATATATATATATATATATATATATATATATATATATATATATATATATATATATATATATATATATATATATATATATATATATTTCACAGATGGATTTTATTTTAAAATGTTCTTTAAATTTTGTTTCCTCCGTTCCCTGGTATGGCACTTATTGCAGTTCATGGAAATTTCAATATATTTCATCTTCGAATCAACTGCAACAACATTAGAACAACAGTTCCAGTAAATTAATTCGTATGCATCTCGGAATTCTTTTTTCGGTTTCAATATTTCGTATGCAGGTGCACTGTTTTCATCGACTAAAGGCTGCTTTAACTCCAGTTTACCATTCAGCTTTTCCAATTTGGCTTCTTCTTCAACTGTTAAATCAGGTTTCCTGTCTATATGCCGTTTTATTTTGCGTTTAATCGACCTATCGATTATATTGGTTTGAAATGTTTTCCATAAACTTACTGATTTTTTCCCTTTTTTTTTCTTCAAACTTGTAATTTTTTTCTTTCTGTTTTCCAATATCTCTTTTCGTAAAGCAATAATTTCACAAGGTCTTGTCGATCTAATTTTCAAAAAGGAGTTTTTGGCTTCCATTTTGAGATTTTGAGGTCACCTATTTTTCACAAAAGTCAGTTTAATTTATAAGCCCGAAAATCACCATAAATGTCTCTTTATAAGATGCATCTATTTGATAACGCAAAAAAAAAAAAAAAAATTATCTCAAATTGGTATAATGACCATACCCTATTTATAATCTCTATTCACTTAACTAAACATCTGGTAAAAAAAAAAAAAAAAAAAAAAAAAAAATATATATATATATATATATATATATATATATATATATATATATATATATATATATATATATATATATATATATATATATATATATATATATATATATATCAAAGTATTGTTTAAAAGTTAAAATATATGATACGATCATTCGGTTTCATGATTTTATTTTTTGTTTTCAAATAAATATCAGAAATACGTTATCAGAAAAAGGTGGTTAAGGGCTACTGGAATTTCATTATGAAGATAATGAATTCATATAAGTTTTATATATGATATTCATATATATATATATTATCTATACACTGAATCCCTCAAGATGTAAGGTGGCATAGACTAAAGAAACATAATGTTTCTTGCAACCATACATACGACGAAAACCTTGGTTAAAGATTTTCGATCTTAAAACCATGCGAAGAATAAATTCTTCAATTATCCTGACTGTGACGAAAATCCCTATTCTTTTTTTTTTAACAACCAGATGTATATATATATATATATATATATATATATATATATATATATATATATATATATATATATATATATATATATATATATATATATATATATATATATATATAATATCTTCTTTAAAAATGTTTACTTGTTGAAAGAACTATTTTTAAAAATTTGTTGATCCTCCTCTATAGCCCGTTTTAAAATATTTTTTAAAAATATTCAAAAATTTTAATTATCTTCTTATTTCAATATCTAGCGTTAATTCTTCAGGTTCATCTTCTTTCCTCTTCTAATAGTTCCTCGAAAATCTTACAAACACTCTCAAACCCTTCACCGGATCTTCTCTTTTATCCTTTCCTAGGCTGTGTATCCCTATGCGACTGATTCCAACAACAGTCAGTCAATATATTATTATTATTACTATTATTATTTAAATATGTAATCGAGCACGTAAAACAAATTTAAAAAAGAATTCTCCGATTTATAT
>SEYY01015416.1:5000-7500 GCA_009176605.1 Armadillidium nasatum | reverse complement strand
CCATTTTAGCCCAGCGCTCAAAAACTGGTTCCTTTTGAGTCACGACTGAGGCTAAAATGAATTCACGAAAATGCCCATAGAGACGAGAATCAAACATTACCCCCAAATCAATCGTATTCTCATCATCCCTTTAAAGTCTATGCAAACGACTGGCATGATTGAGTTCTCTTTTTTTCCTTCTTACTTTATTGTGTTCATATTTTCGTAACTTAGGCTTCTTTTCTGCTAAATTTCGGATGTTGTACGTATGAGATTATTTTCTAGCATTACCTGGATTTCTTCGAATCTTCTCCTTGGTTTTCTTATCTCGTGCCAATCTACAACAAAATTCTTCTACATTCTGGATAATAATATTTACAACCTCCAATGGCCTCTAACGCTCCGGTGCCTTCTTACATCGATCGTAGTCATGGTGAACTTTCTACTACTCTATCCCTATAACAACTTTGACCAAAATAAGTATAACACTTCACTTGTTTTTTGATCATCACAAAGATAAAAAAAAATAAAAAAAATTTTTGAATATTAAATTTAAATAATATTTTTTTTTTAATTTATTCGCAAAAAAAGTAAATAAATAACGTTCTATAATTAATTATATATTAGTTTAATTTTTTTTTTACAAGATACTGGTCACCCTATATTATATATATATATATATATATATATATATATATATATATATATATATATATATATATATATATATATATATATATATATATATATATATATATATATATATATATATATATAATATATATATATATATATATATATATATATATATATTCGGGCGGGCTGAAAATTAGCGCCTGTTGATGCGTTAATAAGCAATGGAAACCGGTATAAACATGTTCAGACCTGCGTTCGAAAGATAGAATCTTGTAAAATAGATTTGACACGCGAACGGTATAGTTATTTGGTTTCATTGTTGTGCAGTGAAAGTAAAATGGAAGCTAATAGTGATATTTTGTTCAAGCAACGTTCAGTGATTGAATTTTTGCATGCCGAAGATGTACAGAATAAGGCTGAAATTCATCGTCGTTTGCTCGAGGTGTATGGAACGTACTCTATGGATTTTATTAACGTTCGTCGAAGGGTTCGTAGAGCACCTCTTTTCGATAAAGGTGAAATGTCGATTCATAATGCTCCAAGAAGTGGCCGATCCATTATAGTGATCACTGACCAATATCATGCTCTCGTTGATGACATTATTCGGGGAAATCGACTAATTAAATAGTCCGAAATTGCTTCCATTCTTGCAATTTCGAAAGAGAATATTCAAGCAATAATTGCAGATTTAAAGTATCGAAAAATTCGTGCGCGTTCGGTAAAAAAGCAGCTGACAGAAGAAATGAGGAAACAACGGTTGATATTGCTATTGAATTTCTAAACCGTTATCGTCGAGAGGGTGATTAAGTTCTTCAAAATATTGTAACGGGAGACGAAACGTGGTCCACCACTACAATCCAGAAGGAAAACGAATCTCTTTGGAGTTCAGACACCCAAGCTCAACTAACGTATGAAGTTTAAGACTCAACTCTCGACTGGTAACTCGTGTTGATAGCATTCTGGGATGTGGAGATTCTCGTCAGTTCGGAATATCTGTCAAAGGGAACGACTGTAAACTCCGATCGTTATTGTGAAACTCTCCGGATATTGAAGAACCGCATCCGTCGAATAAGGTCAAACTGCAGTTTTCCTTAGCATCATCACAATGCTCGACCACATTATATATATATATATATATATATATATATATATATATATATATATATATATATATATATATATATATATATATATATATATATATATATATATATATATATACCTCAAATTTGCTGATCAATTTGAATTACAACTTTTCTGCAATACCTAAATAATTCCTACAGCAGGAATTTTACAAACAATTCTCTAAGAAAATCAATGATATAACTGACAATCTCTCCTAATTCCTTCGTCCTCTTCTTTCAATGTCATTACCTGACGAAAAGATGATTTGAAACGGTCTTTTACGCCTTAATGTGGGTGTCTTGTACTCTTTCAGCGTCTGACATTAAGTAGAGGGGGATGTGAAAATAACAGATCGCTAATTCCTGACGTGGATAAATCTATATTGTGTTGAATGAAATAATTTAGCAATTGTTAATACATCCCAAACGCACACACACACACACACACACACACACACACACACACATATATATATATATATATATATATATATATATATATATATATATATATATATATATATATATATATATATATATATATATATATATATATATATATATATATATATTTATATATTTTTTAATTTATTTTTGTTTATTATTCACTTGTTTTACATATTACTTTGATTCGAAAATAAGTATAAATAAGCGAAAATAATTGCCCTCAAATTTACGGTTCCGATTTGCTAAGCCTGTATGTGGGAAGGTAATATACAGTATAAGAGGCAGAAAAGCCACTGAATATCAATAGAGTAAAG
>SEYY01015415.1:7500-10448 GCA_009176605.1 Armadillidium nasatum | reverse complement strand
GAATTATTTAGAATAATATTTTTTTATATATATATATAATATATATATATATATATATATATATATAATATATAATATTATATATATATATATATATAATATATATATATATATATTATATATATATATATATTAATGGGTATCAAACATTAGCACATAGGAATCATATGTGAAATATTAACAAAAAAAAAAGTACCTCCGTTAAGTAGGCTTCCGAGTTCTCAAAATCTGATAAGTGAATTGATACAGAACTTTTTACATCGTCACAGGGTTTTACATCGTCACAGGGCACGATTTTTTTTCAAAATCTTCATCCAGCTCCCGTAGCATATTTTTCACATTTACAGTGTCAACTCTTTGGCTCTCAGACTCCGCCAACTCCTCCAATTTTGCGAGACACTTATCAAGAACTTCCAAAGAAGATGTCATCTGATCCTTCTTCTGTAAAATAACATCTTTCCTATCCTTAAATTTCTTTTTCATATCTTCAATAGAAGAGATGATCTCCCTTTCTGACCAAATTTTAGATTTACAAATCTCAGCAACTTTAAGAACAGAATAATTTATTGAAATCGAACTTTCATTTCCTTTTATTTCTGCTCTGCAATTTGGGCAACTGGGATTATTTCGAAAAAGTTTGGTCAAACAAGAGGAGCAAAATGTGTGTCCACATTCAAGTATTTTTGGAATGAGATGAGGACTGGCGAATTGTCGGGCACAGATGTTGCAAGTTACAATTTCTTCCATTCTGTGTAATTAATTATATATATATATATATATATATATATATATATATATATATATATATATATATATATATATATATATATATATATATATATATATATATATATATATATATATATATTAAGGATGGAGCGATACCAAAAATTTTATCGATACCGATACCAAGACTTTCAATTTGACCGATACCGATACCTAAAAATATACCAATACCAATTCTGAAATTTAAACCTATCCGAAACTCAGGTGCTTGAGTGTGCAGACAGCAAACCTTATTCTGTTACTCCTATTTTCCCTATCCTCAATTTTAAGCCAAAGGCGGTTGTTGCGTATATGTGCGCAACGATGTTATTTGCTTTCGTGTCTCTAATTTGGAGTCTCCTGAATTTTCTACCTTATGGCTTAAGCTCTCTTGTAATTCTACTACTAAATTTATTTGTTCTGTCTATTTATCCCCTAATTCTACTGACTATAAAAAATTCTTCGACTATTTAAACTCCAAAATAGAGCACATTCTATCTTCTCCTTTCTCTGAAATCATCATTTTAGGTGATATCAATGTTCACCACCGCGAATGGCTTTCATCTAGTTTTCATGATCCAGCCGGTGAACTCGCCTTCAACTTTTCTATTCAGAACAACCTTGAGCAGTTGGTGCAACTCCCTACCCGTATCCCTGATCGCCTTGGTGATGAACCCAATATACTTGATCTTTTCTTAATCTCTTATCCTTCTCCTTATCACTGTTAAACTTTTTCCACTTCTGGGTTTATCCGATCACCTTCTTATCTCCGTATCTTGTTCTGTCTCTTCAAGTCTTCCGCAAGAACGATCCCCGCCTTCGGAGAGGAGACTTTTGTGGCACTTCGGTGCTGCTAGCTGGTCTAACGTGCGGTTGTACTTCTCTGATTTTCCATGGAATGATTATTGCTTTCGTGGGAGGGATCCCTCGGAGTGTGCTGAGCGCATAACTGAGGTGATTCTCTCTGGCATGGAAGAGCACATTCCATATTCTTTCCCTTCTACTAAACCTAACAAACCTTGGTTTAACTCTACTTGTTCTCGCGCTACTCGCCGCAGGGACGCTGCCTTCAAAGATTACAGTCGTCTTCAAACCCCTGAAACCCATTCAATGACATTTCATCCCGGAATAGTGCAAAATCTATTCTTCGAGATACCAAAAACTTTTTTCTCCATCGCAAATGCAATAATCTTTCTGGTTCCCCTTTCTCTCGCCCTTTCCGTCATTTTGCGAAAAATGTCAATAACTTTGCTTCCTCTTTCTCTCCTCTAGTTTCTTCTGATGGTACAACTGCCATTTTACTTTCTACTAAAGCTGAGCTCTTCGCTCAAACTTTTGCTTCTAATTCTACCTTAGACGATTCCGGAGCTATTCCTCCTCCTTCAACCCCCTCCAACTTATTTATGCCTAATATTATAATTTCTTCTAAAGATGTCATTTCTGCTCTCTCTGAGCTTAACACTAAGGCTTATGGTCCTGATGGTATTCCTCTTGCGGTTCTCAAAACTTGTGCTTCAAAGCTTGCACCCTGTCTTGGTAAACTATTTCGTCTTTGCCTTTCTACTTCGACCTTCCCTCCTTGCTGGAAACGTGCGCACATTCAGCCTGTGCCGAAGAAGGGGGACCCTTCTCAACCCTCTAACTATCGTCCGATTTCTTTAACCTCCGTTCTTTCTAAAGTTTTCGAATCTATCTTTAACAGGTAGATTTTGAAACATCTCAATTCTTCTAATCTTATCTCTGATCGCAAGTATGACTTTCGTACGAAACGATCTACTGGTAATCTTTCCTTTCTCTCTGACTCTTGAGATTCCGCTTTACAACATTGAGGTGAATCTTTTGCTGTCCCTCTGGGCATTTCTAAAACCTTCGATAGCGTCTGGGACAAAGCTTTGATATCTAAACTTCCCTCTTTCGGAATCTATCCTTCTCTCTGATTTTATTTCCGGTCGTTCTATAGTTTCTGTTGTAGACGGCCACCGTTCATCCTTTAAATCTATTAATAGTGGTGTTCCTCGATATTCTTTCCTGTCCCCAAAACTTTTTCCACTCTTCACTAATGATCTTCTCTCTATTACTGCATTACCTATCCACTCCTATGCTGATGACCACCCTTCACTGTTCCTTTCAGTTTGAAAGGCCCTCCTCCCAGCTAGAATGGTGGCCTCGGAGCAACTGACCTC
>SEYY01015415.1:0-2500 GCA_009176605.1 Armadillidium nasatum | reverse complement strand
CCAAAATAGAGCACATTCTATCTTCTCCTTTCTCTGAAATCATCATTTTAGGTGATATCAATGTTCACCACCGCGAATGGCTTTCATCTAGTTTTCATGATCCAGCCGGTGAACTCGCCTTCAACTTTTCTATTCAGAACAACCTTGAGCAGTTAGTGCAACTCCCTATCCGTATCCCTGATCGCCTTGGTGATGAACCCAATATGCTTGATCTTTTCATAATCTCTTATCCTTCTCCTTATCCTGTTAAACTTTTTCCACTTGTGGGTTTATCTGATCACCTTCTTATCTCCGTATCTTGTTCTGTCTCTTCAAGTCTTCCGCAAGAACGATCCCCGCCTTCGGAGAGGAGACTTTTGTGGCACTTCGGTGCTGCTAGCTGGTCTAACGTGCGGTTGTACTTCTCTGATTTAGTATGGAAGGATTATTGCTTTCGTGGGAGGGATCCCTCGGAGTGTGCTGAGCGCATAACTGAGGTGATTCTCTCTGGCATGGAAGAGCACATTCCATATTCTTTCCCTTCTACTAAACCTAACAAACCTTGGTTTAACTCTACTTGTTCTCGCGCTACTCGCCGCAGGGACGCTGCCTTCAAAGATTACAGTCGTCTTCAAACCCCTGAAACCCATTCAATGACATTTCATCCCGGAATAGTGCAAAATCTATTCTTCGAGATACCAAAAACTTTTTTCTCCGTCGCAAATGCAATAATCTTTCTGGTTACTCTTCCTCTCGAGCTTTCTGGCATTTTGGAAAAAATGTCAACCCTAACTTTGCTTCTTCCTCTGGCACAAAGCTTTGATTTCCATACTTCCCTCTTTCGGAATCTATCCTTCTCTCTGTGACCTTCTCTCTAATTTGTTTCCGGTCGTTCTATGGCAGCTGTTGTAGACGGCCACCGTTCTTCCTATAAATCTATAAATTGTGGTGTTCCTCAAGGATCTGTCCTATCCCCAACTCTTTTTCTAATTTTCCTCAATGATCTTCTCTATATTACTTCATCTCCTATCCACTCCTATGCCGATGACTCCACCCTTCATTATACCTTTCAATATGAAAGACATCCCACCCAACAGCAGTTGATTGATTCAAGAAGGATAGCCTTAGAGCAACTGACCTCTGATCTTTCTCGTATTTCAAATTGGGGCAGAGAAAACATGGTCGTTTTCAATGCCTCAAAAACTCAATTGCTCCATCTTTCTACTTTACACAATCTTCCACACAACTATGACAACTTCTTCGAAAACACTCCACTCAAACCTTCAAACTTTAAATATTCTCGCTATTTCTTTTTCTCGTTATAACTTTAAAGGATTATAATACTTCTCTATGAAAACAAGCTTCTAAGATGTTTAATGTTCTGGGGCTCTTTCGAAATTTGTCTACTTTTCGCAGATGTCTTGTATTCACGTCGCACATCTGGGATGGTTCCACTCAGGATGCTTTTGAAAAGATGGAGTCTGTCTTTTTGTCTTATCAGTTCTTTCACACTTATTCTCTCCAAACTCTTTGTGCACGTCAAATTTCTGTTACTCTCCATACTATAGCTCATTGCAACCAGCTCTGCTCTTTTGAGCTCTACAGTCGCATACCTCCTTCAATGAAATAGGCTAGTGTGACACGTCTTTGTACAGTCTTTTTCAGTTTTTTGTCAAGGAAATTTCGAGAGGAAATTTGGAAGGTGCAAGAAAGATAGTAACTTTAACTCTTCTGTCAGGATACCTTGAAAATATGAACAGTTTCAATTAATATATATATATATATATATATATATATATATTATATATATATATATATATATATATATATATATATATATATATATATATATATATATATATATATATATATATATAGGGACCGACCGGGGCTGGAATTTGGCCGGGGCCGGGGCCGGGGTTCTGGCCGGGGTTGCCTAAAATTTGTAAAGAGGTCAAAAGCACTGAAATTTTACTTTAAAAAAAATTAGATATAAATTTAATTGGTTTATTTAATTTAGGAAAGGCGTAGAATAGCCAAAATTCACTTAAATTAATGATTATACGGATTTTCTCCGAAAAAATTCAGAAAATTAACGATTTTGTATAACAAAAAGTACAAAAATAAAAAAAAATTTTTTGTTTTTGATTCATAATAGTGATTCAACAGCTTTATCTAGGTAAGACCCTAATGTAAAGTTTGAAAAAAAGGAAGATATAAAATTATCAATATAACCTGTATTTATACATATCATTGTTATTTATTGCTATGTATCAAACTTGTATCAATTAGCTACATTATTTCAAATTATTATTTTGTTTATACTTCAGTCAACATAGTTAAAAGAAAAGCTTCAGCAGTATGGGAGTACTTTACAATGTTTCAAGACAAGCTCGAAATAGCTAAATGTAACATCTGCAGCCAGGAAATTAGAAGAGGACCTCCAGGTGCTACAAGTAAAAAATTTTCAAGTAACTCTTATGGGGTATCTAAAACGAAACACAAAGATGAACATTCACTA
>SEYY01015413.1:7500-42912 GCA_009176605.1 Armadillidium nasatum | reverse complement strand
TTTTACCCATTTCAAATCTTCTCCCTCTTTGCTTCTAGAGTTGCTTCTCGTCTTCAATTTTCTGACTCTTTTTGCTTATCTGGGTGGGATTTCACAGTGGGGTCACCTCAACCTTGTGAAATTCAAATTTTTAAAAACTCAATTTCTTCACATCTCCCTCTCAACAACTCCTAACTTTCCTCTCTTTCGACCGCTTTCGTGTCTCATTGGTAAAACAACGTAAACATTCTTTCAGTAAACATATATAATAAATTATTTTGGAAGCCTCATATCACAACGGTTGCTAGAGCATCCTCAAAGAAGCTGAGAGTATTGTTCAGGTTGTGGGAATTTTTTTTCTTCAGAACAGTTAATCCAATTATTTAATGGTTTTATCTTACCCTTGTATGGAGAATTGTTCTTCCATTTTTGAGGGAGGAGCTTCGGTTCCTACCTCTTTTGGATAGAATTGAATATAAGGGTAAAAGACTAATAAATTTTTCCCTACTTTCATGCTCTCTTGACTCTCTATCTCTGCATCGTGAAGTTAGAGCACTACCTCTTTTCTACAGGTGGAGCTACAACGGTGGGTGCTGGAAGGAATTAACTTCCCGCATTCAACCACCATAACGCCACCCTCATAACAAAAGGGGTGTCTTACTTTCACATGAATTTTGTGTGAATATTGTAGACTCCATGCTTGTCGTTGTGGTACCGTTTACTTTCTAGCCGCTTTTGTTATGTGAAACTCTTTGTCATAATCTGTTTTTTATTGTTACATTTAACCTTTCTTTCTTTAAAGCCTACATCTGCGTTAGTCTCAGGCTTAGGTGAGTTTTCTTTAATTTTATATTTCTTCTCACAGGTGAAAGGTGGCTTACTATATATATATATATATATATATATATATATATATATATATATATATATATATATATATATATATATTATATATATATATATATATATATATATATATATATATATATATATATATATATATATATATATATATATATATATATATATATATATATATATATATATATATATATATATATATATATATATACTATATATATATATATATATATATATATATATATATATATATATATATATATATATATATATATATATATATATATATATATATATATATAATATATATATATATATAGCTACCCCATGCCCTAAATATACTATATATATACACTTTCTGAATGGGGAAAATTGGGGGGCATTGGATTGTTTCTTTGCTAACTACCATTGGAGCGAATCTTGCTTTGGCTCGGGAGGACGCTTCTGTCTATGCTAAAAAGATAGGGGCCGCGATCCTTGACGGGATGAGCAGATTCATTCCATCTTCAACTAAATCTTTTTCTCCTCAAAATCCATGGTTCGATGGCAATTGTTCTCTTCTCCTTCGGGAGAGAGACAATGATTATCGTGAATCGAAAAAAGTAATTTTCATTCATCTCGGAATCGTTGCAGAAATGTTCTTCGACGGACTAAACGTACTTTCACAAAAAGGAAGTGCGCTGATCTCTATGGCTCTCCTACTGATAAAAATTTCTGGCCTCTTTTCAAAAATATCTCTAATAACTTCTGTAAATCTGTCTTTCCTCCTCTTATTTGCTCTGATGGTTCTGTAGCTAATATTCCATATGAAAAGGCTAATCTTTTCGGCCTCCTTTTCTAATCTAATTCCACCCTGCTAGATTCTGGATGGAATTCCTCCTCCTACTCCTTCTTCTCTGAGGCTTCCAATGTCTCTACCTATAATCACCCATAATCGGGTGCATGGGATCCTGAAATCTATGAATGTCAGGAAAGCCAGTGGCCCTAATGGCATTCCCCCTCGTGTTCTGAGGGAGAGTGCTTCCGAGTAGGCGGCTGTCCTCGTTCAGCCAAACTCTCTATGCCTTAATACTAATATTTTCCTCAGTGCTGGAAGCGCGCATATGTTCAGCCAATCCCGCGAAAAGGTAGCCGCTCTAAAACGTCCAAGCATTCGACCTATAGTTCTCACTTGTGTTCTGTCTAAAATTTTCGAAACTCCTCTTAACTCTCATTTCCTGGACCATTTGGAGTCTCATTCTCTTCTCTCGGATCATCAGTATGGCTTTCGACGCTCGAGATTAACTGGTGAATACTTTCCTATCTCACTGATTTATGGTCTTTTGTCCTTAGGGACTTCGGAGAGTCTTGTGTGGTGCCGCTTAACATATCCAAGACTTTTGACTGGCTATAGCATGCATCGCTGCTCTCTAAGCTCCTTTTCTTTGGGTTTCCTCCTTCTATTTTCTCTCAGATCGTTCCATTGCAGATAGAGCGACCTCTTCCTCCTTTCCTGCCAATTGTGGTGTTCTTCAGGGTTTTTGTTTTATATCTAACTTTATTCTTACTTTTCATTAACGACATTTTCAACTACACTTATAAATCTGTTCACTCTAATGTTGATAACTCAAATCTACATTTTTTTTCTCATTTCAAATCTGCTCACTTTTTTGTTCCAATAGTTGCTACTCGTCTTCAACATTCCGATTGTATTCTTGCTGATCTGGATGGGATTTCCCGGTGGGTTATTGGCAACCTTGTGAAATTTAACTCTTTGAATCTCAACTTCTTCACATCTCTCTCTCTCTCAAAAGTATCTAAAAACTTTCCT
This sequence comes from Armadillidium nasatum, assembly GCA_009176605.1. NCBI lineage: Eukaryota > Metazoa > Arthropoda > Malacostraca > Isopoda > Armadillidiidae > Armadillidium > Armadillidium nasatum. Next base: position 40,262 of record SEYY01015413.1, on the reverse strand, counting down.
ATCTTCTTCGATGGCTCTCCCGTCTCACCTGTAAATAACATTAACATTCTTGGTCTTAACATAAACAATAATTTATTTTGGAAACGACATATCACAATGGTTGCTAAGGTAGCCTCTATGAAACTGGGAATACTGTTCAGGTTGCGAGAATTTTTTTCTTCAGAGCAGTTACTCCAATTATATAAGGGTTTTTCATTTGGGGGGTTCCGGTTCTTCCTCTCTTCTAGATAAGGTTGAGTCTAAGGCTAAAAGATTAATTAAACTGTCCTCTACTTTCAAACTCACTTGACTCTCTATCTCTTGGCGCACTATCTCCTTTCCATAGGCACTACAATGGCAGGTGCTCGAGGGAATTGGTCTCTTACATTCCACCACCATTGCGTCAAATGCGTTGCACAAGGGATGCCCTGCTTTCGCCCGAATTTTGTGTGGATGTTGGAAACCCAGGCTTGCCAGTTGTGGTGCCTCCTTCTTTCCAGCCACCTATTTTCTGAGGAACTCCCTACTATCATCTACCTTTTCCTCCTGCATTTAATCTGTCAACCTCTGGTCTTTCTCGTAGAGAGGAGAGAAAACATGGGGATTTTAAGTCACCAAAACTCTGATCTTCAATCTTTCTACCCGATACAATGTTCAATGTAATTCTGACATCGTCATTCAAACTTTCATCTGTCCTTAAATATTCTCGCTATTTCTTTTTTTCGTAATCTTTCTTTGAAGGATTACAATATTTCTTTTTGAAAACAAACTTTTATAATGTTTAATATTCTGGAGTTCCTTCGAAATTTGTTTACTTTCACAAATGTCTTGTTTTCACTGTATGGAGTACGTTTCATACAACTGGGATGGTCCCACTCATGTGCTCTTGAAAAGATGGAGCCTAAGTCTTTTTATCCTATCAGTTCTTTGACTCACACTAATTCTCTCCAATCTCTTTGAGAGTGTCAAATTTCTGAGTTACTCTCCATACTGTCGCTCATTACAACTAGCACTACTCTTTTGAACTCTACCGTCGCATATCTTCCTCAATGAAACAGGATAGTGAGACTCGTCTTTCTACACAGTCTTTTTAATTTTCTATTAAGGAAATTTCGAGAGGAAGTGAGGAAGGTGGAATATAGTAATTTTAATTCTTCTGTCAGGATACCTTAAAAATATCAACTATTATATATATATATATATATATATATATATATATATATATATATATATATATATATATATATAATATATATATATATATCACCTCTGGTGGGCAAAGGCCAGAGGCCTACCAAGTTCCACTTAGTAGGAAAGACGGAAGCCTGGTCATATTAAAGGCCGACGTGACCCGATACACGACGTTTGAAAGTGTGTAAGTCATAGGAAGTTGGAAAAATAGAAGAAGGGAGTGTGTTCCAGACTTTACCAGTAGAGTACATGTAAGACAGAACATAGCGGTTAAGTCTAGGGTCAGATAGTTGGACAGAGAAATTATGAGACTGTGTAGAAAGTCGAGTCGAACGAGCCCTTCTCAGTGGAGGAGGTATGCGACGAGAGAGTTCATAAGAGCAGTGTCCATTGTAATAGCGATAGCGATAGTATAGAGAGATTGACAAAACAATTCGACGGGCAGAAAGAGGTTGGAGAGAATCAGTGAGAGCAGGAAAGTTGATAAGACGAAAAGCCCTAGACTCCACCTTTTTCAGGAGAGCTGTGTGAGTGAACCACCCAAGATGTGTGACGCATACTCCATACAGGGGCGAACAACACCCCTATACAGAGCAAGCGACTGGGGTGGAGTGAAGAAATACTGAAGGCGCCTCAGAACACCTAACCTCTTAGAAGCTTGTTTAGAAAGAGAGGTAATGTGATCTTTCCAAGAAAGATCACGAGAAAAGAAAACACCAAGACTGTTAAGAACAGATGAAGGTCTGAGTTGAGTATTTTCGAAGAAGATATCATAGTTGTGTGGAAGATTGTGTAGAGTAGAGAGATGGAGGAATTGAGTTTTGGTGGCATTGAAAACAACCATGTTCTCTCTGCCCCAATTAGAAATACGGGATAGATCAGAGGTCAGCTGCTCCAAGGCAACCCTCCTTGCATCTAGTAACTGTTGTTGAGAGGGGCGCCTTTCAAATTGAAAAGAGTAATGAAGGGTGGAGTCATCAGCATAGGAGTGGATAGAATATAAAGTAACAGAAAGAAGGTCATTAATGAAAAGTAAAGAAAGTGTTGGGGATAGGACAGATCCTTGAGGAACACCACTATTAATTATTAATCTTGCCTCGTGTTTTCTTTCTTCACACTGAGAAATTCCGTGCCACCATCTGTTTTGAATCTCAGACAAAATTCCATCGTTTCCCAGCATTAGGAGAGCAGCATCAAGTTTTTCTCTGCAAAATAAGGAGGAAATTCATTTAAATCAATATGTACCTTTTAGTTTAATATAATTTTGAAATTGTCATCAAATAACTTTTGTAAACAAACCTAAACAAAAAAAAAAACAAATTATTCTTTTGATAGTAAAATAATATTTATATTTAAATTAAGTGAAAGATTATCCTAATTCATATCTCTCTCCCTCTCTCTTTCTCATTTTAGGTGTTCTCTTTTATTTCATTATAATCTAATTATATATATTTATATATATATATATATATATATATATATATATATATATATATATATATATATATATATATATATATATATATATATATATATATATATATATATATATATATATATATATATATATATGTATGTGTATGTGCGTGTGCGTGTGCGTGTCCGTGTGAGTGAGTGTGTTGTTTTGTCTCTGGAAATCTCGGCTCCGGCTCCGGAGCGCTCTTAAGACCTTAGCTCCAGTTCTAGCACGACTCCGGAGCAAAGTTGAAGTTAGACTCTGCAAGCCTCAGCTCAAGCTCCAAAGATGAATACTCCGCATATGTAGGTTTCAGCTTCTCTCCATTTCCACCATTTAACATAATCTCTTTCTTTTCTACTTCCTTTTTCATGATATTTTATTTATTTATTTTTTTTTTTTTTAATGAGAAACATATTTTAAAAGTTAGGACGAAAGTGAATTAAAACTGCACAATTGCAAATTGCAAACATTTCAAGCACAACACTGGGATCTTACAAGAAACGAAATGTGGGTAATGTAAAAATAAAATCACAAATTTTTCTCCAGTTTTCATTTAGCACAAAAGAAAAATATTACCATACTAGCGTTTTTTGGAAAAAGGAATTTAAATCGGGAATATTTAATGTTTCAATACTTAAATTGTAATTTTGCACAAGCTTTGAATTCGATTCTTCATTGCATACACAACAATTTATCTATTTTTTTTTTAGATTCTCTGTGTGATAAAATGCCAGAGAGCAACTAAGTTTCTACCAGAGTAGCGAAAAACCAAAAGGTTATTTAAATCAGTGACGAAATCACCCATATTGATAGTATGCAAATCAAAGAAGTGGGGAAGATAGAAAGAAGAGCATTCCAAGTCTTACCAGTAGTATACATGTGAAAATTGGAAAAGTGGTAAAATTTGGGCGTCAGAGAATTGTAAATAGAATGTATAAGATTGAAGGTAATGACGAATCATAAGCTGTCCTCAAAGGAGGGGCATACGACAGGAGAGTTCAGAAGAGCAGTGTCCAGTGTATTATCGATATTATACGGAGAGTGATGCAGTTGTCGACGATTAGAAAGAGACTGGAAAGAGTAAAAGCAGAACAGTTGACAACTTGACAGGTCGAATAGCCCAAGATTCATCTTATCTTGGAAAACGAGATGTTAAATCACCCTTAAAAAAGTGATTCATACTATATAAAGAACAATTGTGGTAAAGAAAAGAAGTTCTGAATGAGCTACAGATCACCCAACTCCATAGAAGTTTGTTTCAAATGCATGATAATTTGGTCCTTCTGAGAAATATCACAATAAAAGGAAACAGTAAGAATATAAAGAACGGAAGAAATTTGAGAAATTTGAATGGCATGTTTTCGAATAAGCCGTTATAATGTGAGAAAGATTATTGAGAGTAGTTAGGTGAGGGAAGTGAGTTTTTCCGGCATTGAAAGCAATTATGTTATTTTCTCTCCAACAAGTAATATCAAAAAAATTAGAAGTTGGTTGCTCCAAGGCCAACCTGATAGCATCAGTTCTTTGCTGTTCAGTGGGTCGTCTTTGAAAATGGGAAAAGCAATGAAGGGTAAAATTATAGGCATTAGAGTGGATAGGAGGTGAAGCAACAAATAGAGGAGAGTTGATGAAAAGAATAATGAATAATATCAGTATTCATATATTTAAAGTTTGAACGATGGCCGTTTACAATAGCAGCTACTGAACGATCGGAAAGGAAATCAGAGTGAACGATAGGTACCGAAAGAGGGGAGTTTAGAAATGAAAGATTTATGCCAGACTTAATAGAAGGTCGTTATGTCAAACGCCACAGCAAAAGATTCACTGAAATATTTAAGAGCAGATGATTAAAAGTCAAAGAGAAAGGAAAGAAGATCACTAGTCGAGCATTTCTTACTGAGGACATACTGGCGATCTGAGATAAGACTAAAAGATTTAAGATGTTTCTAAATATTCCAATTATGGATTGATTTGAAAACTTTGAAAATAACAGAGGATAAATTGACAGGACATTAGTCAGAGGGTTGAAAAGTTGATAGGAAGAGACGTAACACTTTACCAAGGCAGAATACAAATTCTCAAACTCATTTTAAGAACCGAAAGAGGGATACCGTCAGGACCGAGCTCCTTCTTAATTTTCATCACAGACAGAGTAGAACTGAAATCTTTAGAAGAGATAATTACTTTTGGTAGGAGGAATGAGGATTTCAGAGAAAGGAGAAGTATATATATATATATATATATATATATATATATATATATATATATATATATATATATATATATATATATATATATATATATATATATATATATATATATATATATATATATATATATATATATCCTCTGGTGGGCAAAGGCCAGAGACCTACCATTTACCATCAGAGTTGGGGAAATACCGGAAATCAAATCATTAATAGCCGACATGCCCTCATACACGGCGTTTAAAAGTGTGCAATCAAGGGAAGTTGAGAAAGCAATTAAAGGGAGTGTGTTCCAGATTTTACCAGTAGAGTAGAAGTAACATTGAGCATAGCGGTAAAGTTTGTGGTCAGAGAGTTGGACAAAGAAAGGATAAGACTGTATAGAAAGTTGAATCGCAAAAGCCTTCTCAATGAAGGAGGTATGTGAAGTGAGAGTTCAGAAGAGCAATATCCTTTGCAATAGCGATAGTATAAAGAAAGAGACACAACAATTCAACAGTTAAAAAGAGATTGGAGAGAGCAAAAGTGTTTATAAGACGAAAAGAGCTGTTTGTGTGGAACCATACCAAATGTTGAGGCGTACTCCATACAGGAGCGAACAACCCTTTATAAAGAGCAAGCAACTAGGGTGGTGTAATAAAATCACATAGGTACCTCAGAACAACCAACCTCTTAGAAGTTTGTTTAGAAAGTGAAGTAATGTAATCTTTCCAAGAAAGATCAAGAGAAAAAGAAACACCGAGAATATACAGAACAGATGAAGGTTTGAGTTTAGTGTTTTCAAAGATGACATAGTTGCTAGAAGGCCACATTCCTTGTGTCAGTTAAATGCTGTTGTGAGGGGCGTCTTTCAAAGTGAAAGGAGTAATGAAGAGTAAAGATATCAGTATAGGAGTGGATAGGTGAAAAAGTTATAGAGAGAAGGTCAGTAATGAAAAGTATAAATAGAGTTTGGGATAGGACAGATCCTTGAGGAACAAAACAATTTATAGATTTAAAGGATGAACGGAGATTGTCTACAACAGCTGCTATAGAACGACCGGAAAGGAAATCAGAGAGAAGGTCACAGAGAGAAGGATAGATTCATAAAGAGGGAAATTTGGAAATCAAAGCTTTGTGCCAGACTCTATCCAAGGCTTTCGATATGTCTAGCGCCACGGCGAAAGATTCACCGAAACACAGAAGAGAATATTACAATGAGTCAGAAAGAAGGGAAAGAAGATCACCAGCAGAGTGTTCTTTGCGAAAGCTTTACTAGCGATCAGAAATAAGATTAGAAGATTTAAGTCTTTCCAAATCTTCCTGTTAAGGATGGATTCGAAAACTTTAGAAAGAACGGAGGTTAAAGAAATAGGACAATAGTTTTAGATAGTTGAGATAGGTTCTCCTTCTTCGGCACAGGCTGAATGAGCGGACGCTTCCAGCCAGAAGGGAAGGTCTAAGAAGATAGACAGAGACGAAATAGTTTACCAGGGCAGGGTGCAAGTTTGAAAGCAGGAGGAACACCATCTGGTCAGTATGCCTTCTTAGTGTTAAGCTCAGAGAGAGCAGAAGTGACATCTTTAGAAGAAATTCTAATTTTAGGCATAAATGAATTGGAGGGGGTTGAAGGAGGAGGTATAGCTCCGGAATCGTTTAAGAGAGAGTTAGAACCAAAATTTTGAGCGAAGAGTTCATCTTTGGTAGAAGTTAAAACAGCAGTTGCGCCATCAGAAGATACTAGAGGAGGGAAAGAAGAAGAAGCAAAGATAGTTGACATTTTTGAAAATAACAGAAAGAGGAAGAGGAACCAGAAAAATTATTGCATTTACAAAGGAGAAAAGAGTTTTTGATTTCACGAAGAATAGGTTTTGCACGATTCCGGGATGTAATGTAATTTTGAATGATTTTCTGGGATAAAAAGACGACGGTAATCCTCGAGTTAAATATATATATATATATATATATATATATATATATATATATATATATATATATATATATATATATATATATATATATATATATATAACCTCTGGTGGGCAAAGGCCAGAGACCTACTAAAATTCCACAAGATTTAGGGGGAAATTCGGGAACCTGGTCAAATTAAAGGCCAACATGATCTGATGCGTGGCATTTGAAGGTGTATAAGTCATAGAAAGTTGGGAAAATAAATAAAGGAAGTGTGTGTTCCAGACTTTACCAGTATGGTACATGTAAGACTGAGCACAGCGGTTAAGTCTGGGGTCAGAAAGTTGGATAGAGAAAAGATGAGACTGTGCAGAAAGACCAGTCTCACAAGCCCTTCTCAGTGGAGGAGGTATGCGGCGAGAGTTCAGAAGAGCAGTGTTCGTTGTAATAACGATAGTATAGAGAGAGAGAGAGAGTGACGCAACAATTCGACGGGATGAAAGAGACTGGAGAGAATAGTGAGTGCAGGGGTGTTGATAAGGCCAAAAGCCCTGGACTCCAACTTTTCTAGGAGAGCTGTATGAATGGAACCACCCCAGATGTATGAGGCGTACTGCAAACAGGGGCGAACAACACCCCTACACAGAGCAAGCAACTGGGGTGGAGTGAAGAAAGCTTGTTTAGAAAGAGAAATGATGTGATCATTCCAAGCAAGACCACGAGAAAAAGAAACACCAAGATTATTATGGAGATATAAAGGTTTTAGTTGTGTGTTTTCGAAGAAGATATTATAGTTGTATGGAAGATTGTGTCGAGTCGAGAGATGGAAGAATTGAGTTTTTGAGGCATTGAAAAATAGCATGTTTTCTCTGTCCCAATTTGAAATGCGAGATAGATCGGAGGTTAGTTGCTCCAAGGTAATCCTTCTTGCGTCTATTAACTGCTGTTGGGAGGGACGCCTTTCAAAATGAAAAGAGTAATGAAGAGAGTCATCAGCATAGGAGCGGACAGGAGATGAAGTAACAGATAGAAGGTCATTAATGGAAAATAAAAAAAGGGTTGTTGATAAGTCAGAACCATTAGGAACGCCACTATTAATAGATTTATAGGATGAACGGTGGCCGTCTACAACAGCTGCCATAGAACGACCAGAAAGGATATTAGAGAGAAGGCCACAGAGAGAATGATAGATTCAGAAAGAGGGAAATTTGGAAATCAAAGCTTTGTGCCAGACTCTATCGTAAGCTTTCGATATGTCCAGCGAGACAACAAAAGATTCATCGAAATGCCAAAGAGCGGAGGACCAAGAGTCAGAGAGAAGGCAAAGAAGATCACCAGTAGAGCGTTTCTTACCAAAGCCATACTGGCGATCAGAGATAAGATTAGAAGAATTGAGATGTTTCCGAATCTTCCTGTTAAGGATAGATTTGAAACTTTAGAAAGATCGAAGGTAAAAGAAATTGGACAGTAGTTAGAGGGTTGAGAGGGGTCCCCTTTCTTCGGCACACGCTGAATGAACACACGTTTCCAGCAAGAAGAGAAGATTAAAGTAGAAAGACATAGACGAAGTAGTTTAGCAAGGCAGGGTGCAAGCACGAAAGCACAAGTATTGAGAACCACAGGAGGAATACCCTCAGGTCCGTACGACTTCTTAGTGTTAAGCTCAGAGAGAGCAGAAAACACATCTTTAGAAGAAATTAAAATATTATGCATAAATGAGTTTGAGGTGGTTAAAGAAGTAGGAACAGCTGCGGAAGTTTTTTATTAAGGTAAATTGGATGCAAAGGTTTGAGCGAAGAGTTCAACTTTAGAGGAAGGCAAAACGGCAGTTGAACCGTCAGAAGATACTATAGGAGGGAAAGAGGAAGAAGCAAAGTTAGAGTTTGATTTTTTGCAAAATGCCAGAAAGGGCGAGAGGAAGAGGAGCCAGAAAGATTATTACATTTGCGACGGTGAAAAGAGTTTTTGGTATCTCGAAGAATAGATTTTGCACGATTCCGAGATGAAATATAAGTTGCGTGAGATTCTGGAGTTTGAAGACGACGGTATTCCCTGAAGGCAGCATCCTTGCGGCGGATAGCATGAAAACAAACAAAGGTAAACCAAGGTTTGTTAGGTTTAGTAGAAGGGAAAAAATATGAAATGTACGTCTCCATGCCAGAGAGAATCATCTCGGTTATGCGCTCTGCACACTCCGAGGGACAGTTATCATTCCATGAAAAACCAGAGAAGTACAACCGCAAGTCAGACCAGTTAGTGGTACAGAAATACCAGAAACGTCTCCTCGCCGAAGGCTGGGGTCGTTCTTGCGGAAGACTTGAAGAGACCAGACAAAGAGACAAGAGACGACACGATACAAAGATAAGATGGTGATCGGATGAACTCAGTGGAGGAAAGAGTTTAACACTGTAAGGAGAATGGTAAAAAGTTAAGAAAAGATCAAGTATGTTGGGTACATCACCAAGACGGTCAGGGATACGGGTAGGGAGATTCATCAACTGTTCAAGGATATTCTTGATAGAAAGTTGGAAGGCTAGTTCACCAGCTGGATCATAAGAACTAGATGAAAACCATTGGCGGTGGTGAACATTGAAATTACCTAAAATAAATGATGACTTCGGAGAAATGAGGAGAAGAAAGAATGTATTCTATTTTGAGTTAAGATAGTCGAAGAATTTTGGATAGTTTGAAGAGTTAAGAAATAAGTAGACAGAACATATAAATTTTGTTGTAGAGTTTCAAGAAAGTTTAAGCCATAAAGTAGAGAATTGAGAAGACTCCAAATTAGAGACACGAGAACAGACAATATCGTTACGCACATATGCGCATCATCCGCCTTTGGATGAAAATTGAGGATAGAGACAAGAGAAGGAAACAGAATAGGATTTGCTGTCAGAGCATTCGTACACCTGAGTTTCAGTTAATTAGAAGGGAATAGGTCTGGAAGAAGAGAGGCGGTGTTCGACAAAGTTGAGATTAGACAAAAGACTGTGAATGTCACAGAAATTAATGAAAAAAGAAGATCGTGCACCAAGGCAAGTCGACAACATGGTCTTGGTGGAACCAATCCCATCACCGTAGGCCACCTACTCCCAAGTGGTGATAGGGGAAGGAGTGGATGAAGGTTATATTTGGAATTCGCTCCTCTTGGATACTCCGAAGCAGATTTATGTGTCGCCATTTTTTGATTTATTTAATAGGTAATGTAAGAGTAAGCGCTTGTAAATTTGTAGGATACATGTGAAGAAGGAGGAAGATTGTGGGAGCATAGGCACTCCAATGTGAGTCAAGGGTTCACTAGAGACCCTCTGAGAACATGAAACGCGAAAAGAAACGAACCAAAGGGCAAGGGAGTGAAATGGAATGGTGTAGCACAGTGGGGGTACTTTCATCGCATCGGACTGCGCTACCACCTCCCCTATATATATATATATATATATATATATATATATATATATATATATATATATATATATATATATATATATATATATATATATATATATATATATATATATATATATATATATTATCATTTTATTATGTTCTTTAAAATAAAACTCTAAATACTTGTTAATAGGGTCTTAAGGTCTTAGTTTTTATAAAATCATAAACTACCACTGTTTAATTCTATATCAGGAGGTTGAATAAAAGAATTGTGTGGATACTGGATATTCTGGCCTGTGATGACTATCAGTTGAACATTGCAATACACTTGAATGTTCACGTAAGTTGTCAGACTATTGCTAAACCATATATTAATGTGGAACTTTCTATACGTAATTTATTTTGCTTCTGCTTTGTTCTTTTTTTTCCATAGCTCTATAATGAGCTTCAATAATTCCCTGTCTTCCATCCATTGTTTCGTTTTGAAGTGTGTAATCTTCAAAAAAGATTTACTCAAAATTAGAGAACTGAAAAAGTGCTAGAATAATTCTGCACACAATACAGACATTAAATGTTGGTGGTATTTGGTAAGAATGGCCTTTCCAAGTGTTTATATAAAAATAAATTTATTTATAAAATAATTGAATAATTCATTATGAATTGTGAAAGATTATTTTTAAAATAATTTTTAATTTTATGACATATTTTACCTTATTCTCATGCTAGCCTCATTTTAATTTATTGGTGGCTTTGGCCCTTCATCCACCCTTCATACGCCATATATATATATATATATATATATATATATATATATATATATATATATATATATATATATATATATATATATATATATATATATATATATATATATATATATATATATATATATATATATGGAGAGAGACGTAGGAAAGTCCGAAGCGATGAAAGTACCCCCCCACTGGGCATAACACACGGGGTGATAGGATGGGCTAGACCATTCCGTTTCACTCAGTTGCCCTTTGGTTCGTTCCTTTTCTCGTTTCATCTTCTCAGAGGGTCTCTAGTGTACCCTTGACTCCCTTCTTCACATGTGTCCTACATATTTACACACGCTTACACTTACATTATGTATTAAATGAATCAAAAATGGTGAAACTTAAATCTGCCTCGGAGAATCCAAGAGGGGCGGATTCCAAATATAGCCCCTCATCCACTCCTTCCCCCCATCATCACTTGGGAGTTGGTGGCCTCCGGTGATGGGGTTGGGGCAACCAAGACATTGTGCCGACTTGCCCTGGTTCACGGTCTTCGTTTTTCATTAATTTCTGCAACATTCGCTGTCTTTTTTCTAATCTCCACTTTGTCGAACACCACCTCTCTTCTTCTAGACCTCATCTCTTGTTCTTAACTGAAACTCAGATGTCTGAGTGCTCTGACAGCAAACCCTACTCTGTTTTCTCCTACTGTCTCTATTCTCAATTTCCAGCCAAAGGCGGATATTGCGCATATTTGGGCAATGATGTTTTCTGTTCTCGTGTCTCTAATTTGGAGTCTCTTAATTCTATACTTTATGGCTTAAACTTTCTTGCAACTCTAAAACTAAATTCATTTGTTCTCTCTACTTATCTCCTAACTCTACAGACTACCCAAAATTCTTCGACAAAATAAAACATTCTTTCTTCTTCTCCTTTCTCCGAAATCATCCTTTTAGGTGATTTCAATGTTCACCATCGCCAATGGCTTTCATCTAGCTCTCATTGTAATAAATAGGGTTATTATCAATGAGGGCTTTAAATCTAGATAGAAATCGAGAGAATGCTAATTTGTTTTTTTTAACTACCTCAAATTTGCCTTTCTATATAGTAAGTTATTTGGCACTTAATAAATTTAAGCTAGTTCATAACCCTGTCGTTGATATAAATTGTCTTCAAGCAGTAACTATTCTCTCTTCGTTATCAATTTTGTAGTCATAGGGGTAAGTAGAGTATATTACGCTCACTTATATAAATTTCATCTAGACTTTCTAATTTTACCATATCGGGCAGTATGGTTTTATTTTTATTTAAGGCAATTTTTAATCCCACTTGTTTTATTCTTTATAAAGAATGAACTAGAAATAGTATTTACTCAACCTATCCATTATTACTTTTATGGCGTTGAATATCTTCTCGTTCAATAACAAGAAGGCGATTCAAGGATCGGCATTCATTTAATTCGGCTATGTTTTAATTAGTAATTCAAATAGTTTAGCAATACATTTCAAATTATATAGTAAAGTCCAAATTAATCAAGGAAACCTAATTGAGCAATAAAGGTGAGTAACAATGTAAATTAAAATAGACGTCGGGTCTAATTCGTTTTAAATTATTTTGAAAAGTTATTGGGATTTTCTGTTAGGCAGAAATTCCTGAAAGGGGTAATTATACAGTTCTGTGACTGCTCTCCGAAAAGTTTAACCTGAGCAAAGTTGTATAGATATAGCTTATAAAGTTACTTACAATTAAAAAAATACAATACACTCCATATAAAATATCCCTCAAAAATAGATAAAAAAAAGAAGGATTGGGGGTTTGTAGGACAACCAACTGCCATTCAAGACCCAGAGCTGGAACCTCCAAACTCAGTAAACGAAACAGTTCCAAGTTAAGTAAGTCAATTTATTATAGCAGCATACAAAATACGTAATACAACTTAACCAATATCATTAAAGTCAAACGAAAGATGAAACATTAGAGTAGGTCAGGTTGGGTCAGATTCAGAGGTCAGAGGCAAACTGGACCTAATTTCCGGAATAGAATTCTAAAGCTCCTACCCTAAGAATTAAATGACTAAATATTCCCCTACAATAAGGTCAAATATAAGTTTAATTTCAAATACTTTTCAACTCAGGATAATTTATGGCAAAAGGGGAATGCTTAGGTTAATATAATTTACGTAAATTATATATATTAGTGATGGCATACACATCCACATCCGCATCTACATCCGCAGAGCATCCTCATAAAAATTAACATCTGCATCCGCACTTTCAAAAATTATATATCCGAATCCGCATCTTTCGAAAATTTAACATCCTCATCCGCATCAGTATTTGACGAAAATTCTATATCCGCATCCGCATTCGCAAACGAGAAAATATGACATGAGATCTATCACTAATTATTATATATATATATATATATATATATATATATATATATATATATATTATATATATATATATATATATATATATATATATATATATATATATATATATATATATATATTATATATATATATTATATATATATATATATATATATATATATATATATATATATATATATTAGCGATGTATCGGATGTCATTTTTCCTAATTTGCGGATGCGGATGTCGAATTTTTGAGAAGTGCGAATGCGGATGCGGATGTTGAATTTTCGAAAGTGTGGATGCGGATGTTGAATTTTAGAAAGTTCGGATGCGGATGTGGATGCGGATGTTGAATTTTCGAAAAGTGCGGATGCGGATGTTAATTTTGATGAGGATGCGGATGCGGATGTTAATTTTGATGAATATGCGAATGCGTATGCCATCACACACACACACACACACACACACACACACACACATATATATATATATATATATATATATATATATATATATATATATATATATATATATATATATATATATATATATATATATATATATATATATATATATATATATATATATATATATATATATATTATATTTCATTATCACCTATCCCACTTTCGTGGGGTGGTGCCCGCCACAATTCCCTTACAAACATACATATTCTTACCTTTCAACCCCTTTCACCACCTCCCTCCATCTCTCTCTGTCTCCACAAATCTTCTACCATCTTCTAAACTCAAATTACTTCCATCAAAATCTCTATCACTCCATCCATCCATCTGCACTTCGGCCTTCCCTTCTCCCTACCCCTATCCACATCGGATCTAAGTACCTTGCCCACCATTCTGTCCTCATTCATTCTACATGTAAGTCCAAACCATTTTAGCACACCCTCCTCCTCTCTATCAATTACAACCTTCTTCCATTTATACATCTCCCTTATTCTTTAATTGTGGATTGTTCATAGCAATATTGGTTAAAGAAATTTGAGACGATAGTTAGAGGGTTGAGAGGGGTCCCCCTTTTCGGCACAGGCTGAATGAGCGCACGTTTCCAGTAAGAAGGGAAGGTTGAAGTAGAAAGAAATAGACGAATTAGTTTACCAAGAAAGAGTGCAAGCTCTGAAGCATAAGTTTTGAGAACTACAGGAAGGATACCATAAGGACCGTACGCCTTCCTAGTGTTAAGTTTTGAGGGAGCAGAAAAGACGTCTTTAGAATATATATATATATATATATATATATATATATATATATATATATATATATATATATATATATATATATATATATATATATATATATATATATATATATATATATATATATATATTAGTGATGGATCGGATGTCATATTTTCTAATTTGCGGATGCGGATGTCGAATTTTGGAGAAATGCGGATGCGGATGTTGAATTTTCGAAAGTGCGGATGCGGATGCTGATGTAAATTTTTATGAGGATACTCCGCGGATGCGGAGCATCCTCATATAATGAAGGTTGCCATCATATATATATATATATATATATATATATATATATATATATATATATATATATATATATATATATATATATATATATATATATATATATATATATATATATATATATATATATATATATATATATATATATATATATATATATATATATATATATATATATATATATATATATATATATATATATATATATATATATATATATATATATATATATATATATATATATATATATTGATGGCATCCGCATCCGCATCCGCATGCGCGGATGCGGAACATCCGCACAAAAATCAACATCCGCATCCGCATCCGCATCCGCATTTTCGAAAATTAACATCCGCATCCGCATCCGCATCCGCACTTTCAAAAATTCAACATCCGCATCCGCATCCGCATCCGCACTTTCAAAAATTCAACATCCGCATCCGCATCCGCATCCGCACTTTTCAAAATTCAACATCCGCATCCGCATCTCAAAATCCGCATCCGCATCCGCAAAGTAGAAAATATGACATCCGATCCATCACACTATATATATATATATATATATATATATATATATATATATATATATATATATATATATATATATATATATATATATATATATATATATATATATATATATATATATATATATATATATATATATATATATATATATATATATATATATATATATATATATATATATATATATATATATATATATATATATATATATATATATATATATATATATATATATATATATATATATATATATATATATATATATATATATATATATATATATATATATATATATATATATATATATATATATATATATATGCGAATTGTAGATCAAGAGTGAGGGTGAAGAGAGAACTATCGGATTGGTTTAGCATAGGAGTGTGATTTAGACAGTGGTTTGTAATATCTCCATGTTATTTAATCTATTGATGAATGGTTTACTTAGAAAAATGGAGAGAGAAAGGAAGAGTATTACGTTGAGAAATATGGAGGGTGAATGTGAAGTGAATGTTTTACTTTTTGCAGATGATGCGGCATGTGTTGGTGGCAGAATCTGGAGAAAAGATGAGAATACTTGTGAAGAGTTTGAAGGGAAATGTGCAAACACGAGATTGAAATTCAATCCAGCGAAGAATAAAGTTATAAGGATTGGAGGTGGAGATGAGGAAATGTGGAGGGAGTAATTGGTTTGTAGAAGTGTGAGAATGGAAACTTGAGGAGATGAATGAATTCAAATATCTAGTAATGTTGGGTGGAAGGTAAGGGTGGGACGGAAAAAGGAATAAAGAACAGAGTGGTAGAAGGAATGAAAGTATTGGGGGGCCTAAGAAAAGTATGGAAGAAAGGAAAAATTTCGAAAGAAATGAAGATAAGAATGTTTGAATGTATGTGTTCACCTTCTGTATTGTATGTGTGTGAAACAAAGACGATAAGTGCTCTGTCGAGAAAAAGTTTCAATGTCATTGAGATGAAAGATTTGAGAGCGATATATAAATTGAGAAGGATTGATAGCATTTGAAATGAAAGAATAAGGCAGATGTGTAAATGGAAGAAGGGTGTAATTGATAGAGAGGAGGAGAATGTGCTAAAATGGTTTGGACATATGTGAAGAATGAAAGAGAACAGAATGGTTGGCAAGGTACGTAGATCCGATGTAGATAGGGGAAGGGTAGGGGGAGGGGAAAGCCGAAGTGGAGATGGATGGATGGAGTGAGAGTGATTTTGATGGAAGGAATTTGAGTTTAGACAAGGGTAGTAGATTTGTGGAGACAGAGATGGAGGGAGGTGGTGAAAGCGTTGAAAGGTAAGAATAGTTATGTTTGTAAGGGAATTGTGGTGGGCACCATCTCACGAAAGTGGGAAAGGTGATAAAAAATATATATTATATATATATATATATATATATATATATATATATATATATATATATATATATATATATATATATATATATATATATATATATATATATATATATATATATATATATATATATATATATATATATATATATATATATAATATATATATATATATATATATATTATATAACATCCGCATCCGCATCCGCATAATCCTATAAATTAACATCCGCATAAAATTGCATCCTCATCAAAATTAAATCCGCATCCGCATCCGCATCCGCATCGAAAATTAAAAATCCGCATCCGCATCCGCATCCGCACTTTCGAAAATTCAACATCCGCATCCGCATCCGCATCCGCACTTTCGAAAATTCAACATCCGCATCCGCATCCGCATCCGCACTTCTCAAAATTCAACATCCGCATCCGCATCCGCATCCGCATCCGCAAATTGGAAAATATGACATCCGATCCATCATAAATATAATATATATATATATATATATATATATATATATATATATATATATATATATATATATATATATATATATATATATATATATATATATATATATATATATATATATATAATATACCATACAGAGATGAAATTTATTAAAAATACTTTTCCATATTAATTTATTCTCAAAGTTCTAAGTCGAAAAAAGTATTAACGAGTATCTCAATAATATCTTCGAATTCACCCTTCATTTTCCTACTATACTCAAACAAAAAATATACTTAAAACTTTCGTATATAGGATCACTTTCATCTCACTTTATAGAAATATTCTTACTATAATTGAAGTTACATTCCTACAATGCCAGTTCATAATTATAAATTATAACTCCCTCTCAATTTAAAGCTTCTTCAGACACAAGGAGTCTCACCAAATGCTTCTCAGACCCTCATTAATTTATTTATTAAAGTGTACCATCTCTAATGTGGCGTATGTAGACCAAACTGGTCTAGAATTAAAAGTGAGGATTGATAAGCATAGAGGAGTTTCCTTTAGTATGGGCCTTCCTTTTTGCTCTCTTGTACACTCTGCCATAAAAGACCATGGAGATACCCACTCTTTTTATTCTTCTAATTTCTCTTTTCAGCATCATGCATCTCCCTTCTTGATCGTATAATTTTGAAGATTTATATATAAAAATTCATTGTCCATCTTTAAATGATCAAGATTCTTATATTGTCCTTTTCAATCAATAATAAAGTCCTTTTTTTCCAAACTAGCAGCCTTTTTCTTTTTATTTGTTATTTCAGTATTAATATTAATAATTTATTTTTTATTTTATTCCAATTATTATTATTTCAAATATCATGTAGATGGTTAATGAATTTATATTTTGATCGTATTTTAAACTAGAAATTTAAAAATTTAGTTTGTGCTGAAGACGGACCGAGATACGGTGTTAAACGTTCAGTCACTGTATTAAATGAGTATGTGGAAACCCTTAGTACTAGCTTTAATCTTTCAATAGGAAAAAAGCTATCCCAACTTTATATATATATATATATATATATATATATATATATATATATATATATATATATATATATATATATATATATATATATATATATATATATATATATTATATATATATATATATATATATATATATTCAGGGTGTTTCGAAATTGCATGGCAATATTAGGTTATGGGTTCTCTACCACAATATGAACAATAAAGGTTATATAAACATGTTTAAAATTAGCTTATATCCGAGACGTTAAACACGTATCTCTATGAACATTAGCATACGTTCATTTGTTGAAAAGGGTAGTACATTTCTGCCATTCCGTATTAGACACTGTGGGTGTAAGTTACTCATCAGATTGTCTCGTTCTGTGCCTATACCAGTGAGTGAATTGTGTGTGTGTCGGTTCAAGTGATTATCATGGGTGACACCACGAATGTGTTCACATTTGCAGAACAAACAGACATGCTTTTAACGTATGGCGAGGTACATCAAATTGGTCTTGCAGCCGTTCGAAGATATCGTGAAAAATATCCCAACCGAAGAATAACAATTCGTAAGACGTTTGAGGCCATCGAAAGACGCTTTAGGGAAAATGGAACGTTAAACTCTTTACGAGTAGACGCCGGTCAACAAAGAATTAGACCAGTCGCTAACGCTGAAGAAGAAATACTCGATGCTGTTCAGCTATCTCCTAGTACTAGAACCAGAAGATTGTCTCTTCGTTTCGATGTGTCCTCTGCCAGCATATGGCGAACATTGCGTCAACAACAACTGTACCCATATCACATTACCCCTGTGCAAGAACTGCTACCACATAATTATAACAAGCGCAGACATTCCTCCCAGTGGTCAATTCGAAAATGTACACGAGATCCTAACTTCCTGAGCCGCATGATCGTTACCGATGAATCCTGCTTTACGAGAAATGGAATTACTAATTATCGAAAACCCAAACCTGGGATGATGAAAACCCTCATACGACTGCTACTACACATTACCAACATTCCTTTTCATTAAATGTCTGGTGTGGTTTTCTTCTAGGCGACAATTTAGTCAGCCCCTTCTTTTTCCCACCTAGGCTTTCAGGAGTTTCTTACCTGCAGTTTTTGGAGGATAATCCCCTTGAGCTTCTACAAGATATTCAGATTGTCTATTGGCGGAGGATGTGGTTTATGCATGACGGTGCTCCGGTGCCATATTGTTATAGATTATTTAAACACAACGTATGGTCACCGATGGGTAGGGCGCAACGATCCCCTGATTTAACACCATTGGATTACTTTCTGTGGGGCTGGATGAAGTCTATGGTTTATTCTACGTTTGTGGAAATGCAAGAAGAGCTACAAAATCGGACCGAGGTTGCCGCAGCAACTATGAGGCTTCGTCCTGATGCTATACGAAGTGCCAGAGAAGCATGGATACGTCGTGCAGAATGCTGCATTCAAGAAGATGGAGGCCACTTTGAACAGTTACTGTTAACGATGTCCTGCGAAATACATAAGTGACCCAATTTCACGTTATAAAGTATTTTGTGCCATATGTTTATTTGACCTTTTTTATTTCTAATACTGTAGGGAACCCATACCTAAAATATTGCTGTGCAATTCCGAAACACCCTGTATATATATATATATATATATATATATATATATATATATATATATATATATATATATATATATATATATATATATATATATATATATATATATATATATATATATATATATATATATATATATATATATTTTTTTTAAATTAAAAGTTCACATCTCACGGGCATTGCCCTATTCGAGGAGAGGAACTTTTCTAGGTAGTATATACCTAGGATCCCGAAGTGGGATCGAACCGGCGCCCTCAAGCACGTGAGTCAATCAATCACTTTACCGTATATATATATATATATATATATATATATATATATATATATATATATATATATATATATATATATATATATATATATATATATATATATATATATATATATATATATATATATATATATATATATATATATATATATATATATATATATATATATATATATATATATATATATATATATATATATATATTGAAATGACCAATCTCTTCGGCCTCCTTTTTTCAGCTAATTCTACCATGAACGATTCCGGCATCCCTCCCCCCACTACTTTTTCTCTCAGGTGTCTCATGTCTTTACCCGTGATTTCATATGATCAGGGACATGGGATCCTGAAATCTATGAACTTAAGGAAGGCAAGTGGCCCGGATGGCATTCTTCCTCGTTTTTTTAAGGAGTGTGCTTCTGAGCTGTCGCTTGTCCTTGTTCAACTCTACTCTCTATACCTTAATACTAATACTTTTCATCTGTGCTGGAAGCGCTCATATGTTCAACCGATCCCGATTAAAGGAAGCCACTCTGAACCTTCTAACTATCACCCTATTGCTTTTACATGTATTCTATCTAAAGTATTTGAAACTCTCCTCAGCTCTCATTTTCTTGATCATTTGAAATCTCACTCCCTTCTCTCAGATCACTAGTATGGCTTTCGTCGCTCGAGGTCTACTGGTGATATTCTTTCCTATCTTATTGATCTATGGTCTTCTGCTCTTAGGAACTACTGGGAGTCTTGTGTGGTGGCACTTGACATATCTAAGGTTTTAACCGAGTATAGCATGAGTCACTGCTCTCTAAGCTCCCTTCCTTTGGGTTCCTCCTCCTCTCTGTTTACCCCTGTCTAGTTTCCTCTCAAATCGCTCCATATCAGCACTTTTTAATGGAGCGACTTCTTACCCTATTAATTGTGGTGTTCTTCAGGGTTCTGTTCTATGCCCTATTTTATTCTTACTTTTCAACAACGACCTCTTCAGCTGAACTTCTAACTCTGTTCATTCTTATGCCGACGACTCAACTCTATTTTTCTACTTATTTCAAATCTGCTCCCTCTTTTGCTTCTAGAGTTGCTTCTCGTCTTCAACTTTCCTATTCCATCTTTCCGATATGGATGAGATTTCCCGATTGGGTCACCGCAACCTTGTGAAATTCAACTCTTTGAAAACTCAACTTTTTCACACCTCTCTCTCAAAAACATCTCCCAACTTTCTTATCTCCTTCGATGTCTCTCCCGTTTCACCTGTGAACAACATAAATATTCTTGGTCTGAACATAAATAATGATTTATCTTGGAAACCTCATATCACAACTTTGCTAAGGGGACTTCTAAAAAGCTGGGGGTTCTGCTCAGATTGCGGGATTTTTTTCTTCAGAACAGTTACTCCAATTATATAATGGTTTTATCCGTCCTTGTATGGAATACTGTTCTTACATTTGGGGTGGTTAAAACCTTCTTTTGGATAAGGTTGAATGTAAGGCTAAAAGACTAATAAACTGTCCCCTACTTTCAGACTCATTTGATACTCTTTCACTGCGACGTGACGTTGGCGCACTTTCTCTTTTCTATAGGTACTGCAACGTCAGTTGCTCGAGGGAGTTGACCTTTCGCACTCCACCACCATTGCGTCGCTCTCGAAGCTCAATGTGTGCCTTGCTTGCACATGAATTTTGCGTGAGCTTAGCAAACTCTAAGTTTGCACGTTGTTGTACTTCCTTCTTTCCAGCCACCTCTGTTCTGTGGAACACCCTTCTTTCGACTGTTTTTCCTGCTGCATTTAACCTACTTCTTTTTAAATCCTGTTTGCGCCCACCTGAGGGATCTACGTTAGGTTCTGAATTGGATGAGTTTTCTTTTATCATTTAATTAAGCCTCCTCCTTGAAAAAGGCTCTGGCCGTGAGTAGCGGCAACATGTTAAAAAAAAAAAAAAAAAAAAAAAAAAAAAAAAAAAAAAAAAAAATATATATATATATATATATATATATATATATATATATATATATATATATATATATATATATATATATATATATATATATATATATATATATATATATATATATATATATATATATATATATATATATATATATATTATATATATATATATCCAGAGTGCACATTAGGGGCCATGCATAACTCAAAAACTACTAATCGTATTTTAAAAAGGATTATATTTTTGAAATCCTTGGAGAATTTTTAGTAAGAAGAAGTGGAATATAAAAAAAAAAAACTTAGAATAATTTTAATACGTACGTAATTTACAGTTCTTTATATATGAATATAGAATCGTACGTCCGGCATAATCGTTCGTTTGGCAGTACGTTACTATAACACGGCAACGAATTATCAGTTATTTTTGTATCACACGGCCAATTTCGGTCGTTGGGTTACGATAAGTCTAACTAAGTTCTTTAGAAAACTAAATTGCAAAAAATAAGTAAAAAAAAAAAAAAAAAAAAAAAAAAAAAAAAATTTGGCTTTGAGTTCGACAATTTCTATTTTATAAATAGAAATTTTCTTACCATAGCCATTTGTTTTTTTGTTTTTTTTTAAACTTATTTTAAATTTTTTTACTATTTTCTTTCTGAAAATTCCCAAGGATTTCAAAAATGTTATCCTTTTTTACGTATGTTTAGTAGTTTTTGAGTTATGCATGGCCCCTAATGTGCACTCTGATATATATATATATATATATATATATATATATATATATATATATATATATATATATATATATATATATATATATATATATATATATATATATATATATATATATATATATATATATATATATATATATATATATATATATATAAATTAGTGATGGTATACACATTCGCATCCTTACCATCTCGCATCCACACTTTCGAAAATTCAACATCCGCATCCTCATTCGCATTCGCACTTTCGAGAATTCAACATCCGCATCCGCACTTGACCCAAATTCAGCATCCGCATCCACATCCACACTTCGAAAATTCAACATCTACGCTCAGAATCTGCATCAGCACTTGACGAAAATTCTATATCCGCATCCGCATCCTCCACCACAAATAAGAAAATATGAAATCTGATCCATATATATATATATATATATATATATATATATATATATATATATATATATATATATATATATATATATATATATATATATATATATATATATATATATATATATATATATATATATATATATATATATATATATATATATAATTTTACGGATAGTAATTTTTTACTTTGCGTGGATGCGGATGCGGTTGCGGATATTCAATTGCGGATATCCGCAGATGCGGATGCGGATGCGATAGTTTAATTTTTTAGGAGTTTTTGCCATAGATTCTTGGAATTTTAAATATAATATCCAGAATCTATGTTACCAGGGTGTGGGACGGGGACCCAACTCTTGAACACCCCACCAACCTCTTTCCTCAACCTCCACCCATTTGGAAAAAGGTTATATATATATATATATATATATATATATATATATATATATATATATATATATATATATATATATATATATATATATATATATATATATATATATATATATATATATATATATAGCCAGTAATTCAGTATTACCTTCACACTTCACAGTTTCACATATTCCATTTGAAGTTAATAATTGGTAAGTTATTTTTTAGAAATAAAAGCTTTTGGGCTCTTTCAGGTGAAAGTTTGGTTCGCTTTTCGTCGTAAATGAGGCCTGCTCCACTGGAAAGACGCTCACTAGCAACACTAGTTGAAGGACATGCTAAATAAGTCCTTTGCCAGCTCAGCAAGAAAAGGAAAACTTTTGCAATTATCTCTCCACCAAACCAGTTGGTCTTTATCTGCCTCCAAACGTGGGAGTTTCAGATAATTTTTCAATAATCGATATTGTATCCTTTGACACTTCCGACTGTGATTCTTCATTGCTGCTGGAAGCTAGAAGATCTTTCATTGATTTAGCAATGCTTAAGCTAACAGATTTTGTTTCTTTTGTATCTGACAGCTTTTGCTTTTTCTTGAAAGGCGTTATTTTAGCTGTTTCTATCATCTCATTGCATAAGCATCCTAATTTGATTTTAACATTCTGAGAAACAAGTGGTTTAAAAAATTTTGTTTTGTACCTAGGATCTAAAAAGGTTGCAATTGTATAAGCATCATCATTTTCCAGGTTTTCAAATCTGTCGTTCATCTCCTTCATTAATGTTTCAGTTATCCTTGAAACTCCCTTAGACTTAATAACATTTGTTAACACAACTTTCAATGTTGAAACAAGTGGTATCACATCTGACAAACATGATTCAGCTGATTTTATAGTCTTTGTTAATTCTTCAAAAGGCTTAAGGATATTAATACAATTATTTAAAATGTCATTTTCGTCAGCTGTTAGAGGCTTTATTTTTGTGCTGCTTGAAGCATAAAGGCAAATGGCCTCATTAATTTCGCTCATCCTCTCAAGCATATGCAAACTACTATTCCAGCGTGTTTGAATATCTTGCATGACAGAAAGTGGACGAACATTTAATCTTGTTTGTATTTTCTTCAGCTCATTTTGGGCTACAACGGAGTGATTGAAATGCGTAGCAATTAACCTACATTTGGTTATTAAATCGGATACACATTTTTGACTCATAATGGAATTTTTTAACTACTATCTGAGTTTGGTGTGCAAAGCAATCTACATTTTTCACTCTTGCCAGAGAAAGTGCTTTTTTTTATATTTGTGACCGAATCCCTGACTACGCAGTGCACTTCATTTAATGAAATCTTCCATTTTGTCAGCATCTTTTCAAATACAGTTTCAAGATAGTCGCCTGTATGGCGCTCAGAAAGAGGTTCTGCATTCAATACAAAGTTTTGCCTTTGAAAGTTTTTATCGATTGCATGATACGTAATTTTTTATTATTCGCTCATGCGAATGCGGTTGCGGATATACAATTGCGGATATCCGCGGATGCGGATATTGGAAAAATGATGCGGATATCCGCAGTTGCGGATGCGGATGCGGATATCCGGTCCACCTCTAATATATATATATATATATATATATATATATATATATATATATATATATATATATATATATATATATATATATATATATATATATATATATATATATATATATATATATATATATATATATAACTTAGAACACTGTAGCAAAAGCGTCAGTCCTCATTAAAAATAGCAAATTTAATTTCAATCAGTCATTGTACAGTATACAGTTTTAGTATAGAGTACAAAATTCATCAATACAAAATAAAAAATAATTAAATATAAATGATTAATTTCCAATACTTTAAAATTTTTTTTAATATCTTTTCTATGCAACTTTTTTGAGTGAGGTTGTCCAAGAACTTTCAAAGTATGCATCATTGTTAAATTTAATATTAACAAATGATGAAAATATGGTGAATGATGTCAGAGTAGAGGAGACTTTAGGGGCTAGTGACCATTACATAATTAAATTTAAGTTTAATGTGATGTCTGGGCTAAAATTGCTAGTCAATAAGGAAAAGATATTAGGTTTCAAAATTGTGATTTTAGCAAGTTTCGAGCAATGCTTAATGAAATTTACTGGGATAAGGAGTTTAATGGTCAAAATTGTTTTATCATGGGGAATACTTCAAGCAAATATTGACTAATATTCAGCATGTACGTTTTAAAGATAAGCCTATTAGAGTGGCAAAGAGAAAACCTAGTTGGTGGAATAGAGAGATAAACGAGAAAATCAGGGAAAAGCGTAGATGTTTTAAAATATTCAATGGTGGTAGTAGGGAGGAAGATTTAGAACATTACAAGAAAAATAAAAAGAAACTTAACCAGTCAGTAAGAAAACCAAATCAAATTGGCAAGAAATAGTAATAAAGACCTGAATTTTTTTTTTTAACTTTTATAAATTTAAAAGTTAGGATAAAAAAAAATTGGTCCAATTAAAATTGATGAGAATTTAGTAAGTTCGGATACGGAATTAGTTAATATTTTCAATGCTTATTTTGCTTCAGTTTTTACTGAAGAAAGACTGGATAACAGTTTAGTTACTAATAGCTCTAGTATACATGTAATAAATAAGAAGTACAGCATTTGAAATCGAGTTAAATGAAATTAAATATTTACTAGAACATATTGACCCAAATAAGGCAGCGAGTTCCGATGGTGTATATGGTATAATTCTAAAGGAGGGGAGTAACATTATTGCAAAGGCATTGTATTTGATTTTTAAACGATCTATTGCTCTTGGAGAGTACCTGAGAACTGAAAAACGGCATATGTGGTGCCCAATTATAAGAAAAGTAGTAAAAAAGACCTAGAAAACTATAGGCCAGTTAGCTTAACATCTATTGTTGTAAAAGTTTTGGAAAAGTTACTGAAAAGTCATATAGAGAAACAGTTGAATAATAAGATATTGCATTACTCCCAACATGGTTTTAGAAAAGGTAGATCATGTCAGACTAACCTTCTAGAATTTATGGAATATATTACTGAATGTGTAAAGAGGGGTGATCCAGTTTTTTATTTTTTTTAAGTTATTTAGTTGTTTAAGTTTTTAAGCTATTCGAGGAGTGTGGTTCTTAGCCAGGGACATTGAGTTATATATTGTTTCTGACCAAGTTGATAAGTCACACAGATTATTTACGCTTTGGATAGGGAAACCCTGCTCCGGTACAGCCCAATTAATTATATTTTTGACCACCGGTGGGCATGGTTTCGAATCCTTGATAGGCGGACCTTCTCTATAGGAACAATTTAAAGTGAATGTGATATTGTGCGTGTTGAAATAGAGTGGAATGTCGTAAATGTTGGCTATGTTTTAAAGCGATATGCGAGTATTGAGATTAGCGTAATAATACACCTTGCGTAAACTGTAATCAACTAATTAAATACAGAAAATCTAATACAAACGACAATTTTTTTTTAATGTCCGTTCAGGTAACAGGATCGGAGGTTCGATCCTCGATCTGCATACTTTGCAGTACACACGAGAGAGCGAAGGGCGAACCTCGATCTCTTAAGCCAGAGAAAAACTGACTTAACCCTCCGAGCTACTTATATATTTAGTGAACTAGTTATATATTTAGACTTTAGCAAGGCATTTAATAAGGTACCCCATGTAAAGCTGATGCAAAAGTTGTCACAGTGTGGTTGGTATAGGTGGAGTGGTGCACATTTGAATTAAAGAGTGGTTGAAGAACAGAAGGCAGTGTGTGATATTTAAAAAAAAAATTATTTGTTTTGACTACTACAGTCTCGATAGGCCCGTGTGGCTTCTAACTGTCTTATTTTTCTTATTTTCTTATGTTCTTAAAATATTCAATGGGGTTAAAGAAACTTAAGGGTCATAGTGATAAATTTTTAAGAGAAGGAAAGATATATATATATATATATATATATATATATATATATATATATATATATATATATATATATATATATATATATATATATATATATATATATATATATATATATATATATATATATATTGTTATATATTTCTTATTTGGGGTTAAATTGATTTAAGTGATTATAGGAATAAAGGGGATCTGGACGATTTTAATTTTTGTAGATCCCGCACCTATGGGAAAACAAATACTCCCAAAGAAAAGTTACGATAACTTTCTACTGCATCTATTGTAGCTAAATTCTGAACCAAAGAAAAACAGAAAATCTAGAGCAACATAACCAGTAAGATATCCAAGGGAAATAAAGAGTAAGTGGTTCTTCGGTAGTCTGGACTCAAACAAACAATCAAAGCAGAAGCAAGCAATGGTTTTGGAGACTCATGCAAAGCAACACATATGGAATAATTAAAAAAAACAACCAGAATTAGTGATTATACAAAGTGTCTACGCATGCAAACACTTGTGCTAGAGGGAAGAAGAGTTAAAATTACCTTTAAACTAATAGATATCCTCGTGGAACACAAACCGTTCACATGCGGGGTAAAATTAATAAGCATAAAAACAGTACATTTAATAAGCAATAAAGTAACAAAACAAATTTGTAATTGGGTTCAGACAAACAATTATATTGTTTTTAGGATGTCAGATAGCATTTGTTTACTCAAGAATAATAATAATAATAATAAAATTAACCTATCTTTTTGTCATCAATAAATAAACAGTAATCACTATCATCCACGCATCCACTGCGCAAGCATTCCATGGAAAATAAACCTTATACATAAAAATCTACAATTACTATATGTAATATAACATAAATTATGCATATAAAAGTCAATGATAAAGATATTTTTTTAAATCTAATGAATAATTATTTCTAACCTTTACAATGGTAGAGTATAAATCCTTTAGGGGTCTTTTTACTATAATCCAAATTAGAATTAAGTGAGCTAATGCACTTTAACTCGTTGTAATAGTATGACAACGGTTTGTGTTTCTTGGGATAATAGATTTAATCAATCCTTAATCAAAGGACATACTAGATTTAAATAATTTGAATTTTTGAATCCAAATCTCGGATCTTCTGCCCTCTAACAATAGCTTTTGATTAGTGGATGTTTTTAACACTATAGTTTTTTTAGATATGGATCTATTAAAGCACTGGAAAGTTCCAAACCATGAAAAAAGTAAAACACTAGGTCATAAATCTTGGAAATATCCACACAATGTGGATTCCAAACTCTTGATAAGGTTACCACAATAAGAATGGGGTCCACAACTGGAATAAGGTCTCACAATTGGATAAGGTCCCACAACTAGAATGGGGTTTTCACAAATGGATAAAGTCCCCAAACACGGATAAGACTCCTAGACCTGAACCTAAAATATTTAAATAATTATAGACTAAAGGGTTCCTAAGAGAATTAAGCTATATGTAACTATATAAATTATAATCAAATAATATTGATCATGGTTTATACTAAACAATTAACTATCCTATCCAAGTAAAGGAAACTTACCTCAACAAATGTTGAGGTGATCTTTGTAGGATTTGATGGAGTCAATAGATTCAAGAGTACAAATAACCTTTAGAAATAATTCAAAACGAATATAACAACAGAAGTCGTCCATACAAAAGGTATCATTTCAATCCAATAAAAAAATACATTCGCCGTCCTACCTGGTTTGGTGTATCCTTAAGGAGTAAGTAAGCAAACAAAAGCAATGTAAAGCAAAGCAAATCAATAAAGCTTTTTATCTTAATTCACTTATAAATAATAAAGTGAATACTTTAAACAAATTATAACAATGATGTCTGTAAAGGAAAGGAAACTTTTCAATCAGTACTACTTCAATCATCAAAAACAAAAATATGTGTTTTATATGTAACTATAGAGTATAAAGTATATATTCACAGAGGGCATATATACATAACCAGGGTCTTATGATGGATAATATATATATATATATATATATATATATATATATATATATATATATATATATATATATATATATATATATATATATATATATATATATATATATATATATATATATATATATTTTTTTTTTAAAAATTTATCTCTTCTCTCTCTCTCTCTCTCTCTCTCTCTCTCTCTCTCTCTCTCTCTCTCTCTCTCTCTCTCTCTCTCTCTCTCTATATATATATATATATATATATATATATATATATATATATATATATATATATATATATATATATATATATATATATATATATATATATATATATATATATATATATATATATATATATATATATATATATATATATATATATATATATATATATATATATATATATATATATATATATATATATATATATATATATATATATATATATATATATATATATATATATATATATATATATATATATATATATATATATATATATATATATATATATATATATATATATATATATATATATATATATATATATATATATATATATATATATATATATATATATATATATATATATATACCTATATAATAATAATGGTTGTTCTTTGCCTAGAGCGATTCCGTATGCAACAGAATTCAAATTAGGTCCAAGTCGAATGGTGTCGCATGGTTGTTGTTCGTTAGTGTAGTCATTTACAACACCTTCAAGTATGAAAGCATATTTCCCATTCGATCTCCTAACTTTCTCTATTCCTTCTTTTGAGTTCGAAACCAGACTATCCTTTTCAGATTTCATGAAATTCCACATTCCAGAGTAAACATGGGAGTCTGAGTTCTATATATATATATATATATATATATATATATATATATATATATATATATATATATATATATATATATATATATATATATATATATATATATATATATATATATATATATATATATATATATATATGATTCGGCCGTCGTCAGGGAAGACGTTGCTTAAAAAACGGATGGGAAAAGATAAGTAAGAAGCATCATAAGGAAGATTGAGAAGAGAAGAGAAAGCATAGCAATCTTCGCAATCTATTCTAATAGTAAGAAAGATTTTATAGAGAATGCTTAAGAATTGTTTTGAAAAGGAAATTATTTTTCGAGCAGATTAAAAATAAAAACAAATTTATTTTAAAATATGAATTCTAGACTTAAAATATCGGCATTTTTTTTTAAAAGAAATTAAAGGAAATTTAAAAATATTTTTCGAAAATTTATGGAGGAGCAACAAATCTTTCAGATAACATACTTTCCGCTTAAATAAAAACTCAGCATTAATATTAAGAATATAAAATTTAAAAACATGAGTTTTGATTAGGTGACAAGGTTGGATCATGCGAGGAGAGCCAAAAGCGAGGACGATAGAATTAGCAACTAGGCTCTAAACCTATTGCTTCCTGCTTGTAACAACTCCAGAACCAGCCAGGGAAACCATTGCTCTTAGAAGCATAAAATTCTGGAGAGCTCTTTGAAAAGTTTTTAGAGGTTAAATGAAAAAGGAGCTAGTCCCACTGAAAGGGTGGAATCCCTATCTGAGAGTTTAAATAAAACTCAAGAATTGGCACTGAAACCAACGAGTCAAAAAACATGATCTTTTAGTGCACTATTGAAGAAGGACTTTTAAAAGCAGATGACGAAATATGCTGGTCCCACAGATATGGTGAAAACCTTTCTAGGGAGAAGATGAAGAATATATATATATATATATATATATATTATATATATATATATATATATATATATATATATATATATATATATATATATATATATATATATATATATATGAACACCCTAACTTCAACCTAAGAACCAAAAATTATTACGTTAAAACGATAAAATCATAAAAAGATAAAAAAGAGTAACAATTAACTAAAATTTAATAAGTATGTTAAAAACCGAGCTTTCAACCTCAACACCCGGAGATCTTTATTTCTAGGGTAAGTAAAGAAAAAGAACTGAAACATTTACTCCAAGACGAAGACTCAATCAAATTTTGTTGGTTTGGAATTATGAACAAAAATTACCATGAAACTGTTTTTTCCAAAATATTTCTGTTAAACTTCTCATTTTTTATTAAATAATTCAAAATATAATCAATTTTCACTTCACAAGGGGACCGATTAAAATTATTAATGTTTTTAATGATGAAAGATTCTAAAAACTTTCTATTATCAATATTTTGGCAAGAAAATAACAACTTTGCAGAACTTATATCAATAACGTGATTTTTTCTTCCCTATGCTGACGCAACGCAGAGTTACGATCAACTATAAAAATCTCTGCTGCCACTGTGGAGCCTTATGATTCGTTTTTGCATTGTTATGATTTAATGGGAATGTTTTCTGTGTTGTCCCATGTACGGAGAGATAGTAAAGTGTGTGGGGGTGAATATGTGCAAAATATATTTTTCTTAGTAGATACTGTGGAATGGATTTTGCTAATTTAACAAGAATGTACATATAATTTGCGAATTTGTTTAATAATGTCTTTATGTATTCTTTAAATGTTAGTTTTGTTTTATATTATGACTCGCATAATTTGGAGGAGATTGTGCGGTTAGTTCAATATCTTTCGTTTAGTTTAATTTTAAAAATTATTGAAAATATATATTAGAATGAAATATTGATTTTTAAAAAAAAAAAAAAAAAAAAAAAAAAAAAAAAAAAAACTATAAGGTTGTCAACTTTGGGAAGCTGTGAGTGTTGGGTTTATACTTCATACTTTAAGGTGACCTAGATCAAGATTCAGCTTGCACTATAATTACCTTATACATAAGAATTACAAGGCAATCAAACTCACTGCAACAATCAACAATTTATTCTAATATATCAGGAAAATATTATGTAAGATACTTTATTTATTAAACCACTCAGATAATAATTTTCTTAATGTATTCTTAAACATATATTCATTGTCGGTTCCACCCTCTCTCTTTTCTAAATTTTCAGAACCACATTTGTTAGTTAATTAAAGAAGTTTCCAAATAATATTTAAAATAATATTCAAATTACGAAATCAAATAAAATACATTTACACAAAATGAAATAAAATAAATTTAGTTTTAATTAAGAAAATTCTGGAGATGAGTTAATCTCATATATATATATATATATATATATATATATATATATATATATATATATATATATATATATATATATATATATATATATATATATATATATATATATATTAAATATCAATGTTTAAAGTTTGCTATAGGGGAATCGAACCCGGGCCCTATAGCACAAAAGCATAGCGTTTTACCACTACGCTACTGGCGGTTCAAAAGAGAAATCCAAAGAGGAGGCTTATGAATTCACAAGAGCAACCTCCAAGGATTTCTCCCGACCGCGCTTGAGCGAGTGGCAAA
>SEYY01015413.1:0-2500 GCA_009176605.1 Armadillidium nasatum | reverse complement strand
TCCTCCGCTCTTCAGTGTTTCAGTGAATCTTTTCCTGTGGCGCTGGATATATCAAAAGCTTTTGACAGAAATATATATATATATATATATATATATATATATATAATATATATATATATATATATATATATATATATATATATATATATATATATATATATATATATATATATATTTCTTTCTTTCTTTCTCACCATACTCCTGTAGGTGCAAGCACCTGTCAGCCGTCTCGTACGAAATTCCTCCATCGCCCACGATCACCATACAACATCTCTTCTTCCACTTCTTCCATAGTTTTTCCTCTTCTCTCCATCGCTGTCCCAACGCAGTCGCTCCATCTCATCCTCGGTCTTCCCACTCCTCTCCTTCCCTCCGGCCTCCATTCGTAAAACCTTCTTGCATATCTATCCTCGTTCATCCTCCTCATATGTCCAAACCACCTCAACTGCCCTCTCTCCGCAAGGTCCAGCATACTCTCCACTCCAAGCCCCGCCCTCACATCCTCATTTCTCACTCTCTATCTATCCTTGTCACACCCGCTATCAACCTCAGCACCTTCATTTCACAGGCCTGTATTTTACTTTTGGCTTTTGTATTGAGCGTCCAGACTTCGTGTCCATACATTAATACAGGTCTCATTATGTTAGTATACAAAATGGTTTTAACCCTTCTCGAAATGTTCTTATCCTTGAGCAATGGGTACAGCAAGGCAAATATCCCATTGAACTTTCCAATTCTATGGTTCATCTCCAAAGACATATCATTTTTATATATATATATATATATATATATATATATATATATATATATATATATATATATATATATATATATATATATATATATATATATATATATATATATATATATATATATATATATATATATATATATATATATATATATATATATATATATATATATATATATATATATATATATATATATATATATATATATATATATATATATATATATATATATATATATATATATATATATATATAATATATTAGTGATGGAATCCGAATCCGCTAAGCATCCTCATCAAAATTAATATCCGCATCCGCATTTTCGAAAATTCAACATCCGCATCCGCATCAGCATACGCACTTGAGAAAGATTCAGAATCCGCATCCGCATCTGCAAATGAGAAAATATGACATGAGATCCATCACTATATATATATATATATATATATATATATATATATATATATATATATATATATATATATATATATATATATATATATATATATATATATATATATATATATATATATATATATATATATATATATATATACTATATATATATATATATATATATATATATACTTCTAAAGACGTCTTTTCTGCTCCCTCAAAGCTTTACACTAGTAAGGCGTACGATCCTGATGGTATCCTTCCTGTGATTCTCAAAACTTATGCTTCAGTGCTTGTACCCTTTCTTGGTAAACCATTTCGTCTATGTCTTTCTACTTCAACCTTCCCTTCTTACTGGAAACATGCGCTCATTCAGTCTGAGCGGAAAAAGGGGGACCCCTCTCAACCTTCTAACTACCATCTCATTTCTTTAACCTCCGTTCTTTCTAAAGATTTCGAATCTATCCTTAACAGGAAGATTTGGAAACATCTCAAAACTCCTAATCTTACCTTTGATCGCCAGTATGGCTTTTGTAAAAAACGATCTACTGGTGATCTTCTTTCCCTTTTCTCTGACTCTTGTTCCTTCACTCTTGTCATTTCGGTGAATCTATTGCTGTCACGCTGGACATATCGAAAGTTTTCGATAGAGTGTGTCGCAAAGCTTAGATTTCCAAACTTTCCTATCCCCAACACTTTTTCTGTTCTTTATTAATAACCTTCTCTCTCTTATTTCATTTCCTATCCACTCCTATGCCGATGACTCCACCTTTTATTACTTTTTTTTAATTTGAAAGGCACCCTTCCCAACAGCAGTTAATAGAGTCAAGGGAGGTAGCTCTGGGGCAACTGACCCCTGATCTATCTCGCATTTCAAAGTGGGGCAGAGAAAATATTTTTGTTTTAAATGCCACCAAAACTCAATTCCTCCATCTCTCTGCTCGACACAATCTTCCACACAACTATGATGTCTTCTTCAGAAACACACAATTCAAACTTTCATCTGTCCTTAAAATTCTTGGTGTTTCTTTTTCTGTGATCTTTCTTGGAAAGATTACATTACTTCTCTTCCTAAACAAGTTTCTAAGAGATTAGGTGTTTTGAGGCGCTTTCAGAATTTCTTCACACCATCCCAGTTGCTTGTTCTTTATTTGAGTGTTATTCGCCCATGTATGGGGTAACACAGCACATATCTGTGGTGATTTCAAGCATAGATCTCTTCTCGAAAAGGTGGAGACGAGGACTTTTCATCTTATAAAAACTGAAGGCGGAAATACGGTATGAAACGTTCACATAGTATTAAATGATAAGGTGGAAACGAATGGTATTAACCTTACTAATTAGATTAAGGT
>SEYY01015411.1:10000-11542 GCA_009176605.1 Armadillidium nasatum | reverse complement strand
CCCGGAATCGTGCAAAATCTATTCTTCGAGATACTAAACTCTTTTCTCCGTCGCAAATGCAATAATCTTTCTGGCTCCTCTTCCTCTCGCCCTTTCTGGCATTTTGCAAAAAATGTCAACTCTAACTTTGCTTCTTCCTCTTTCCCTCCTCTAGTATCTTCTGACGGTACAACTGCCGTTTTGCCTTCCTCTAAAGCTGAACTCTTTGCTCAAACTTTTGCCTTAAATTCAACCTTAGACGATTCCGGAGCTGTTCCTACTCCTTCAACCCCTCTACTATTTATGCCTAAAATTGTAATTTCTTCTAAAGACTCATTTCTGCTCTCTCTGAGCTTAACACTAAGAAGGCGTACGGTCCTGATGGTATCCCTCCTGTGGTTCTCAAAACTTGTGCTTCCGAGCTTGCACCATGCCTTGGTAAACTCTTTCGCCTATGTCTTTCTACTTCAACCTTCCCTTCTTGCTGGAAACGTGCGCTCATTCAGCCTGTGCCGAAGAAGGGGGACCCCTCTCAGCCCTCTAACTATCGTCCTATTTCTTTAACCTCCGTTCTTTCTAAAGTTTTCGAATCTATCCTTAACAGGAAGATTTGGAACATCTCAATTCTTCTAATCTTATCTCAGATCGCCAGTATGGCTTCGTTAAAACTCTACTGTGATCTTCTCTCCCTTCTCTCTGACTCTTGGTCCTCCGCTCTTCGGCATTTCGGTGAATCTTTTGCTGTAGCGCTGGACATATCGAAAGCTTTCGATAGAGTCTGGCACAAAGCTTTGATTTCCAAACTTCCCTCTTTCGGAATCTATCCTTCTCTCTGTGACCTTCTCTCTGATTTCCTTTCGGGTCGTTCTATAGCAGCTGTTGTAGACGGCCACCGTTCATCCTATAAATCTTAATAGTGGTGTTCCTCAAGGATCTGTCCTATCCCAACACTTTTTTTTTTTCATTAATGACCTTCTCTCTATTACTTCATCTCCTATCCACTCTATGCTGATGACTCCACCCTTCATTACTCTTTCAATTTGAAAGACGTCCCTCAGCAACAGTTAATAGAGGCAAGGAGGGTGGCCTTGGAGCAACTAACCTCTGATCTATCTCTCATTTCCAATTGGGGCAAAGAAAACATGGTCGTTTTCAATGCCTCAAAAACTCAATTCCTCCATCTCTCTACTCGACACAATCTTCCACACAACTACGATATCTTCTTCGAAAACACGCAACTCAAACCTTCATCTCTCCTTAATATTCTCGGTGTTTCTTTTCTCGTGATCTTTCTTGAAAGATCACATTACCTCTCTTTCTAAACAAGCTTCTAAGAGGTTGGGTGTTCTGAGGCGCCTTCAGTATTTCTTCACACCACCCCAGTTGCTTGCTCTGTATAGGGGTGTTGTTCGCCCCTGTATGGAGTATGCGTCACACATCTGGGGTGGTTCCACACACACAGCTCTCCTGGAAAAGGTGGAGTCTAGAGCTTTTCGCCTTATCAATTCTCCTGCTCTCACTAATTCTCTCCAATCTCTTTCTGCCCGTCGAAATGTTGCGTCA
>SEYY01015411.1:0-5000 GCA_009176605.1 Armadillidium nasatum | reverse complement strand
TGGGAGTACTTTACAATGTTTCAAGATAGACTCGAAATAGCTAAATGTAACATCTGCAGCCAGGAAATTAGAAGAGGATCTCTGGTGCCCCAAATAAAAAACTTTCAACCAAATTTTTATGGAGCATCTAAAATCAAAACAAAAAGATGAACATTCACTAGCAGAAGAGAAGGGGTTAAAAGAAACAGAAAAGAAAAAGAAAATATTGAAAAACAAGAAGAAAAATCTTAATTTTCCTATATTTTGTTTGATTTAATCCACCATTAAAAAATATAATTTGGAATTTTAACCCCAACAGGTAAACCCCTATTTTCTCTAATTATTAGCCAAGGCTGGAGCACCGGTCAGTCCATAATGTTGACTTAAACTCACATATTGTACATCCAAATTCTTGACTATGAAATGCTCCTCTATAAATGCCACTTTCCCATATCATTTACTAAATAGAAAAATATCTCCCCAAAAAGATTCATTCAACCTCGGAATTAACCTTATAACTGAATCCAAAAGAGTTTACGTTGAAACGAAGGGTGAAAAATAATGTTTTTCATATTTCAACAAGTGCCACAGACTTTATTTAGAAAGCATTATTGTCTATTTTATTTAGCCAGAAACGTTTGATTCCCAAAGATTAAAATGTCAGAATTTAAATGATTTTCAATGTAAATATAAAGTAAAATTATATTTGCACTTGGGAAAGGCTTTTTCTTTTGTAAAAAATGTCACTCAACAAATAAATATTAATATCAGAATATATTTCTTAATGTCACTAAAATTTCTACTTCGCAGATTAATAATTATTTAAATATATTTCTATTAAAATAAAAGTAAAAATGGATATCAAATCAGAAATTGAAATAAAAATGGAAGAATTGGTCTCAGAAAATGATTTTTCAGATGATTATCAGGTAACGATATATATATATATATATATATATATATATATATATATATATATATATATATATATATATATATATATATATATATATATATATATATATATATATATATATATATATATATATATATACTATGATCCTTAGTATATTTTTAATTCTATTTACAAAATTTTGTATTGCCAATTTCTTGTATAAATTTGCAGTATATTATATACGTATATGATAATTCCAGTATATAAATTGGCTGTGAACCATTCTTTGGGAATAAGTCATCTTTTCTCAGTTGAATTCTTCTCTCTGCATCTTTTTAATAAATTTTCTTATTTTAAAACCTGGCATTTGGGGATTCATTCCAATTGAAAATGTTTTTGTAAAAAACATTGTTAATAGTGATAGTATAAGAGTTATGTAACAATGACTAGAAAGTGAGATTATTAACAAAAATTAAGGAAAAGTCAATGGAAGACATAGACTCCATCTTTCAAAGAAATTGTGTGTATATTTCATGTAAGGATGAATGAGACCTCAGATGGGATGAAATTCTGAATGAATTTCAGAGATGCCTAACTCCTTGAAAGTTTATTTTGAGAGAAAAACTGTGAACCTTTCTAGAAATGGAAATCCCACGTATTTTGAGGATGTACGAAGACTTTGTGTTTGTAAAAATGTTGTGTGAGGAATTGTTGAAGAAAGGAGTTTTTTGAGACATTGAAAACAACCATTTTTTCTCAGACAAATTTGTGATCAGTTTCTAAAAGGTCTTCCCCCAAATATTAATTATTATCAGTTGTTTGAAATGATTTTCTGAGTAAATGGATTAATTTTAGATGAAATGAACAACTCCTTTGATGAAAGTAAAAAGAATTGAGGCGAAGAAAGAATTTTGAGAAACACCAACACTAATATGAATAAAGAATGATCAGTGGTTTAATCTCACAAAGTAAAATACAGCTTAATTAATCTTATGCAACCAAATAAAATCCAAGTAAATTAAATGTCATTTTAAATTTTGTTAGTAAATCCCAATCAGACAAAATAAAAGATCTAACTATAAAGGATTGTATTACAATCTGCAAGACTTAAAAATAAATTCTCATATCCCAAATTATCTTTATGTAAATAATTTGTTAAATTTGATCTCATTTATTGATTTAAAGGATTAACAGTGCCATCTACAATCATTGCTGAAAAAAAAATTTTTGAAAGAATTTCCGAAGTTAAAGTCAAATAAATGTAGAATGACTTAAAAAGAAGTCGGAAACATTACATTAAGAGCAGTAGAAAGTTAGAAAAGTTTCAAAATGAGGGGCTTATGCCCCCTCCCAATAAGATGGAAGAAACTGGAACCCCTTCCCTTCTCAGATGTAAGAAAAGAGTACTCTTTTGTCTCTATACAAGTGTTGATAATACTTTTATACAGTGAGAGTAACTGCACAAAAGAAAGAAGGAAAAAAATATCTCAAGCTGAAGAGAAGTGAGAGAGATTCTTTGATGTCACCTTAGAAACACTCTCTAAGCTTTTGTTTCTTTTTCTTCAGTCAAACTATTTTATTAAGAAGTGAAAAATGAATGAAAAATGTTTTGAAGTGTTTAAGATATTTAAAGTAAAATAATATTTTTGGAAATATCTCATAATTTTCTCAAATGTTTTTTTTATTTGTTTTTGTATCTACTTATGAATCTGATTATCCCTCAAATGAGGAGTTTTTTTTTCTTGCTTTGTTAGTGCCCTTTAGCTTGATTTTTTTAAATGGTTTTGTATCCATATAAGTTACTCAAATTGTTTTTCAGAGCTTTCCTCATATTGAATCAGAAATCTCTTTACCAGAAAGAATAAAGGAAGAATTAGATGAAATGACATCTTTTACTATAAAGTCAGAGGCAGGAGAATCAGAAATAGAATTTGGGATTGATGAAGAACAACTCAAAAATAAGGTCATAAAATCAGAAAATCCTGCAATGATCACAAAGTTTAATGCTCCACATGTAAGGGTATATTAAGTCATTTATTATTATTATTATTATTATTATTATTATTATTATTATTATTATTATTGTTGTTTTATTATTTATTATTATTATTATTGAAATTTCTTTTCTAGAAATTTATGAGCGTGAAAAATGTTTCTTCGTTGCAAAATAAAGTAAATGAAAAGGGTTTAAAAGCACATTTTGAATCAGACGAAGAGGAATATTTTGCACAAATTCTGACATCAAAATTTCCTTTGCTGCTTCTCAAGAAGTTCACTTACAAGGAAATAAAGGTAAAATATTTATAAACTTAAGAAATTTTTTTTTTTGTAAACAATTTTTTTTCCTTTTTTGAGATTTAGCTACTTTAAAAAAAATATTATAATAACTGAAGGAAGTGTTTTGTAGTAGACGTTGATTTCTTTTCAGGTAGGTAAACGGGGAACTTTGTTCATGAAGTGGGGGCCAACGCGAATCTTCATGTCAGGTTCCTTTATAGTAATATTTTTTTCATAATGTTTTTTTTTAGTTTTCAGGAAATATTACAATAAATCTTATTTTAAGTATTTGACAAAATAGAACACTTGATTACCTTCAGTTACTTTTCTAGAATATAATTAATTATAATAAAACATGAAGATTCATCTTGAATAGTCAGAGAGACCTGATGCTTACAAGAAGGAACTTTGATATTTCTAATAAACTTTCATTGTCTTGTGTTCTTTACTTCAACTATTATTTCTTTTCTGTTTCATTCTTGAAAGTTTATTAGTCATTTTCTGCTGCATCTTGGAATCGATATTTTGTGACAATTTGGTCTTTTCTTTTGGTATTTTTTTGATAAAGTTTTAAAATGAGAAGAATTATAAATCAGACCTAATTAAAATTTTATAAAAAACTAAAAAAAAAAATTTTTTTTTTTTTGAAAAATTAATATTTTAACAGATTTGTTAAAATAAATGTAAAAAATTAATATAAAATGCCATGTAAATGTAAAAGTCTAAAAACAAATGACAGCTACAAAAATGGGCTCGTTTACATTGTTTGTTGACATTTATTTTAATCTTATTAATCTTAAGAAAACTTGGATGGTGATGTTATTTTCTTTTGAAAATTGTTGGGTGGATATGGCGCTTCAAGTGTCGAATAGAACACCATTTTTACTCCTGATTTTTAGAAAAACTAAAAATTTAGTAAAAAGGGGACAAATAGAAGATATTAATAAAAGTATTTGAATTTTGTCAACATTCTTATAATCTTTTTCATTTGTTTTGCACAGAGTCTTATCATCAACGCTGCTGAAGGAGAAAAAGATTTTGAAGTGAAAAGTACTTCAAGAAGCAAACCTCAGAGGGCAGCAGCAGTTGCATCAACAAAGCATTAAAAAGTATCATGTGGAAAACCTGAGTTGCAGATATTGTAAATTTTAGTTTTAAAAGCAAAGATGAGTTGAAGACTCATTTAAAAACACACAACAAAAGAAAGTTTAAGTGCGCTCATTGCAGTTATGAATGTAATTTTAATTCAAGATTAAAAAATCATATGCTTACTCACAGCAATATAAAGTTGTATAAATGTTCTGACTGCTCATATGAATGTAATTATAAAGGAACTTAAAAAGACACATGCTTACACACACAAATGTAAAATTATTTAAATGTTCTGACTGTTCTATGATTGTAATCGGAAAGGAAAGCTTAAAAAGACACATACTTACACACACAAATGTAAAATTATTTAAATGTTCTGACTGTTCCTATGAATGTAATCGGAAAGGATAACTTAAAAACACACATGCTTACACACACAAATGTAAAATTATTTAAATGTTCTGACTGTTCCTATGAATGTAATCAGAAAGTAAACTTAAAAAAACACATTCTTACACACAAGGTGAGCTTATACTCCCCCATAGTAAAGCTCTCCTTATTACTATAATTATTTTTTATTAAAATAAAAAGGATCTCAATCGCCGTTATATATTTATCAGGATCGAGATTGGGATTTTAAATTAATGTATTGCTTCGCTTGTCCGAGGTCACTATTTACAATAGTGGAAACAGATTCACAAGCGCTCTCTCTCTCTCTCTCTCTCTCTCTCTCTCTCTCTCTCTCTCTCTCTCTCTC
>SEYY01015410.1:0-14161 GCA_009176605.1 Armadillidium nasatum | reverse complement strand
ATACTCCAAAAAGATTTGGTTGAAATTTTTTTACTTGTAGCACCCGGAGGTTCTCTTCTAATTTTTTTGACTGCAGATGTTAACATTTAGCTATTTCGAGCCTATCCTGAAACATTGTAAAGTATTCGAATACTGCAGAAGCTGATCTTTTAGCCATTTGACTGAAAGTATAAACAAAATAATAATCTATAAATAATGCAGCTAAATGATACAAGTTTGATACATGGCAATAAAATAACAATGATATGTATAAATACAGGTTAAATTGATAATTTTATATCTTACATTTTTTCAAACTTTACCTTAGGGTCTTACTTAGGTAAACCTGTTGAATCACTATTATGAATTAGAATTTTTTTTTTTAATTTTTGTACTTTTTTTAAACTTTTTTTGAGAAAATGCATATAATCATTAATTTAAGTGAATGTTGGCTATTCTACTCCTTCCTTACAATTAAAAAAACCTTATTTCTAA
This sequence comes from Armadillidium nasatum, assembly GCA_009176605.1. Classification (NCBI taxonomy): domain Eukaryota; kingdom Metazoa; phylum Arthropoda; class Malacostraca; order Isopoda; family Armadillidiidae; genus Armadillidium; species Armadillidium nasatum. The sequence continues at coordinate 13,687 of SEYY01015410.1, read as the reverse complement.
TTTTCTTAACCTTAAATTTCAGTGCTTTTGACCTCTTTACAAATTTTAGGAAACCCCGGCCAGAACCCCGGCCCCGGCCAAATTTGGGTGACCCCGGCCCCGGCCAAATTCCAACCCCGGTCGGTCCCTATATATATAATATATATATATATATATATATATATATATATATATATATATATATATATATATATATATATATATATATATATATATATATATATATATATATATATATTTACAGAAACGTCACCACTTACGGGCAGAGCCCTTTTCATGGTGGGGACACACACAGAGGAAAACTCACTCTAACACACCTAACGCACATCCCTCAGGTGGGCACAGACGGAAGCCTTGAATAGTGGAAGATTAAATTCAGGAGGAAAAACAGACGATGGTAAAGAGTTTCACAGAACAGAGGTAGCTTGAAAGGAGGAGGCACCACAACGAGCTTGTCTGGGGTTTCCCACTTCCACATAAAATTGTTGCGAAAGCAGGGCACCCCTGGTGCAACGAGGACGCCGCAACGGTGGAGGAATGCTAGAGGTCAATTCCCTCGATCATCTGCCATTGTAGTACCTATAGGAAAGATATAGTGCGCCAACGTCACGTCGCAGAGATAGGGGATCAAGAGAGTTTGAAAGTAGGGGACAGTTTATTATTCTTTTAACTTTAGACTCAACCCTATCCAGAAGAGAGGAGGAGCCGGAGCCCCCCCAAATTTGAGAACAGTACTCCATACAAGGGCGGATAAAACCCCTATATATTTGGAGTAACTGCACAGAAGGAAAAAGTTCTTGCAACCTAAACAGAACTCCCTTTTTCTAAGAGGCCGCTTTAGCAACCATTGTGATATGAGGTTTCCAAGACAGTTTATTGTTTATGTTTAGACCAAGAATGTTAATGTTATTTACGGGTGAGACGGGAGAGCCGTCGATAGGAGAGTTGGGAGCTGTTTTTGATGGGGAGATATGAAGAAGTTGAGTTTTTAAAGAGTTGAACTTCACAAGGTTGCTATGACCCCACTGGGAAATCCCATCCAGATCGGCAAGAATAGAATCGGAAAGTTGAAGACGAGAAGCAACTCTTGAAGCGAAAGAGAGAGCAGATTTGAAATGAGTAGAAGAATGTAGAGTTGAGTCGTCAGCATAAGAGTGAACAGAGTTAGAAATGCAGTTGAGAAGATCGTTAATGAAAAGTAAGAATAAAGTTGAAGATAAAACAGAACTCTGACGAATACCACAGTTGACAAAAAAGGAGGAAGAGGTCTTTATCTACAATTGCCGAGATGGAACGATCTGAGAGAAAACTAGACAAGAGTAAGTAAAGCGAAAGAGGAAACCCAAAGGAAGAGAGCTTGGAGTGCAGCGACGCATGACATACCCGGTCAAAATCCTTGGATATGTCAAGCGCCACCACACAAGACTCCCCGAAATCCCTAAGGGCAGAAGACCATAGATCAGTAAGATGGAGAATATGCCACCAGTTGACCTCTAACGTCGAAAGCCATACTGGTGATCTGAGTGAAAAGAATGAGACTCCAAAATGATCCAGGAAATGAGAGTTTCAAAATTTTTAGACAGAACACAAGTGAGAACTATTAGTCGATGGTTAGAAGGGTCAGAGCGGCTACCCTTTTTCGGGATCATCTGAAGCAAATGCACGTTTCTAGTATTGAGGAAAAGTATTAGTATTAAGGTATAGAGAGTAGAGCTGAACAAGGACAGGCGTTAACTCGGAAGCACATTCCCTCAGAACACGAGGTGAATGCTATCCGGGCCACTAGCTAACCTGATGTTCATAGATTTCAGGATCCCGTGCACTCGATCATGAGTAATTACAGGTAGAGACATGGGATACCTGAGAGGAGTAGGAGGAGGAATGCCAGAACTTTTCTGATAATAATTGTATTAATTATTATTAGGGTGGAATTAGATGAGAAAATTAGGCCAAAGAGATTAGCTTTTTTAGTAGGAGTATTAGCTACAGAACCATCAGAGCGAATAAGAGGAGGAAAGGCAGATTTACAGAAGTTATTAGAGATATTTTTTTGACAAGAGGCCAGAAATTTTTATTAGTAGGAGAGAGATGGAGGTCAGCACTTTCTTTCTATGAAAGTACACCTAGTCCGTCGAAGAACATCCCTGCAACGATTCCAAGCTGAATGAAAATTAGCAAGAGTGATAGGAGAAGGAGAGTTTTTCCATTCACGATAAGCATTGTCTCTCACCCGAAGGGCAAGAGAACAGTTGCCATCGAACCATGGATTTTGAGGAGAAAAAGATTTAGTTGAAGATGGAATGAATCTTCTCATCCCATCAAGGATCACAGTCCCTACCTTTTCAGCAGAGACAGAAGCGTCCCCCGAGATAAAGCAAGATTCACTCCAATGATAGTTAGCAAAGAAACGACGCATTGCCCCCCCCCCAATTAGCCCGATTAAAGTGCCAGAGAGTACGTTTATGGCATGGTGGGTGGAACTGTTGCAGAGAAAGTATTATAACTAAGAGCTATAGGATTATGGTCGAATTTCCAATAGGAGGGAAAATGGTATATTTATATTTAGAAGGTTTAGTGGTGATACATAAATCAAGCGTGTTCAAGAATTGGTTAGGACGATATGGAATGTGTGTGGGTTCCCTAATCAACTGCTCCAGATCGTTAAGAATTCCGAATGATTTGGCCTCCCTCCCCTTGTATTAGTATGAGAGGAACCCAACCACTCAGTGTGGTGTACGTTGAAATCCCCTAAATATAGGACTTCAGCATTTGGATGAGAAGTAAACAGTCTCGTGAGAAGTAGTAAGATATTGAAAAATAACTGGAAAATCTTTTCCATTAGGGGAGCAGTAGCAGAAACACAAGATAATTGTAGTAGTAGGAAGACAGATTTGAAGCCATAAAACATCGAAATTAGGAGATTCTAGATTTATGAGACGTGTCACAGGAGTATTAATGTTGATATAGGCACATACTCCACCATTTAGTTGGAAATTATGGAAAAAGTTGTAGTTAGAGACATTAAAATTACTAGAGAAAGAATCCCTGTCCAACTGGGTCTCACAGAAGCAAAAGGTTAATACCAGAGGTAGTGAGGTGGTGTTCAACAGACGCGAGATTGGATCGAAGGCCACGAACGTTTGCAAAGGTAATAGAAAGCCTCCGTCTACACCCAACTCCACAGTCACTCATATTGGACATTCAAAGAGAGAGATACGCACGCATGCACGTATGCACACACACTAGCACGAAGACATTTACACTCACAAACAAAAAAAAACTAACTCTAACAAAAAGTGGTATTAAAATAATCACGTTGTAACTTCTTGAACAACCGCCATGAGGGTTGTTCATGAAGTTCCAACGTGATTCCTTTTTGTACCATCAGTGGTGTAGTGGTTAGCGCAACGTCTTACCATCTTAGAGGTCAGGGTTCGAATCCTCATTAGCAGGATATAATTTGTAATTTTATCCCACGGTTTATGTTGTATTTGTGTACTTATTGAGCTGCGGTTTCTGAGGATAGAACTGACACGCTAACCCTACGCCTAAGTGTGGTCGGAGGGGTCTTTTTGGATGGATTCATGGCGGTTGTTCCTTTTTGTACCATCAGTGGTGTAGTGGTTAGCGCATGTCTTACCATCTTAGAGGTCAGGGTTCGAATCCTCATTAGCAGTATATATATATATATATATATATATATATATATATATATATATATATATATATATATATATATATATATATATATATATATATATATATATATATATATATATAATGAAATTTTTTTTTAGAATTTTAGAAATCTATGCATATTAATTAGGTTTGATGAAATTCTAAATATATATATATATATATATATATATATATATATATATATATATATATATATATATATATATATATATATATATATATATATATATATATATATATATATATATATATATATATATATATATATATATATATATATATAATGTGAAATTATTAGATACTTAAATTAAGTCATATAGGAAATAAAGCATGTCAGAAATGCGAAGAAAATTTTGTGAAGGATTATCCTACTCCCCTCATTGAGGTTCAATAATGTATTAAGAAAACAAAATTGAGATTCTATAATCCCATCATGATAGTAGATATATGAAGTTGTTTAGCAAAACGAGTAACTGAAATACTTAAGAATATAATTAATAAAGTCATTCATCCAATATGCAGCTATTATTATTATTATTATTATTATTATTATTATTATTATTATTATTATAGCAATTATAGCAATTATAGTTTTTAATAAGAAATGAATACATCAGTTGTCATTTATGTGCAACAGCAAATGATATAGTCAAAGAAATTTTTGGCTTCATTTCTGTGTTATTGATGAATTCTGTATTTATGCAGGGATGAATTATTATCACTAGTTTTAATGGAATAATTACGTTGATATTTCTAATGAGATCTGATGTTTTACATATGTACACTATTGCAATTCCTATATAGAATCTTGTAAACACATGAATTAGGTTCTACGTTTCACATAGTCTGGAGCACAGTTATTATAGTCAATAACAATCGCTTTTTGATTTATACAGGTCGTAAAATCAGCAAATATGTTATCAAAATATCTCAACCAGACAAAATAATTTCCTAATTTTCCAGGGAAATTTTAGACTTGGAAAGATCCATTAAGATGTTGCTTTGAAATGAGGAGGATGGAAAATTCATGCTTAAACTGAATATTTGTATATAAAACTCAGTAATAAAATTTGCTAATGAAGACAATAATACTGGTGTATATATAAGTTTATGAAAGGATGGCATTATATATATATATATATATATATATATATATATATATATATATATATATATATATATATATATATATATATATATATATATATATATATATATATATATATATATATATATATATATATATATATGTAAAGCCTCGAATCTGACTAGTAGAAAATGTCATTATACTCATTCCCTTAAAATTGGTGATAATAATTTGTCCCTGCATAAATACAGAGTTTTTCATAGTTCAGTCGTCATGTGCTTTGAATCTTCACGATGGGCTCGTAACATCCTGAGCAATCTAACCCAAAATTGAGTTTGCTCTTTTACTTGATTCTCTATCAATCAATTTCTTCAGAGTTTAATACCTGCACACTTGATTTTCTCAATCAATTTTCCCTAACTATATAAACACTGTTGAGAAGTAGTGAATTTGCTGATAAGGAGTAAGTTTATTTGCAGTTGAAGGAAGTTGGGAAAATAAAAGTGAGTGTGTTCCAGAATTTTCCAGTAGAGTACATGTAAGATTTAGAATTGCGGCTAAGTCTGGGGTCAGAAGTTGGACAGAGAAAGGATGAGACTGTAGAAAAGCGTGTCTCACGGACATTCTCTATGGGGGAAGTATGCGATGGGAGATTTCAGTTGAAGTGTCCAGTGTAATAGCTACACTATAGAGATAGTGACGCAACAGATCGACGGGCAGACAGAAACTGGAGAAAATTAGATCGGTAGAGTTCATAAGACGAAAAGCCCTAGACTTCACTTTGTCAAGGAGAGCTGTATGAATTGAACCATCCGAAATGTGTGAAGTGTACTTTATACAGAGGCGAACAATGCCCTTATGAAGAGAAAGCAACTGGGGTGACGTGAAGGAATTTTGAAGGCGCCTCAAAACACCCAAGCTCTTTGAAGCTTGTTTAGAAAGAGACGTAATGTGATCCTTCCAAGAAAGATCATGAGATAGAAACACCGATAATATTAAAGAGACATGAAGGTTTGAGTTGTGTGTTTTCGAAGAAGATATCATAGTTGTGTGAAAGGTTGTATGGAGCAGAGAGGTGGAGTATTTGAGTTTTGAAATATTGAAAACAACAATACTTTCTCAGCACTTATTTGAATTACGAGAAAGATAATAGGCCATTTTAGCATCAAATAACTGTTGCTGCTGGGGGCGTCTTTCAAACTGAAAGGTGTAATGAAGGGTGGAGTCATGAGCATAGGAGTGGGTAGGTGATGTGATGAAGTAATAGAAAAGTACTGAAAGTATTGAAAAGTACAAAAAGTGTTGGGCATAGGACAGCTTTAAAGGATGAAAGGTGACTGTCTTCAACAGCAACTATAGAACCGCAGGGAAGGTAATCTGAGAGAAGGATAAATTCCGAAAGAGTAAAGTTTAGAAATCAAAGCTTTTTGCCATATTGTATCGAAGGCGTTCGATATGTCTAACACGACAGTAAATGATTCACCGAAATTCCAAAGATCGAAAGACCAAGAGTCAAAGAGAAGGGAAAGAATATCACCAGTAGAGCGTTTTGTGCGAAAGATGTATTGGCAATTAGAAATAAGATTTGAAGAAAAGAGATGTTTTCATATCTTCCTGTTAAGGATATATTCTAAAACTTTAGAAAGAACTGAGGTTAAAAAAATAGGACGATAGTTGGTGGGTTGAGAGGGGTTCCACTTCCACACAAGATGAATGAGCGCACTTTTCCAGCAAGAAAAGAAGGTTGAAGTAGAGAGACAAAGACAAAGACAATTTCTTCCATTAGTGGAACATATTTTTGCTATCACATTTATGAAAAAAGTTAAGCACTTAAAAAAAATTTGTAAAAATTATTCGGAAGAAAAAAATAAAATAAAAAAACGCTACCTACTAATTTTTTTATTTTTCAATATTTTTTAGAGGAGGAACAGGGCTACAACTTTTATTTAGTGCATTATTAAATGCTATTTGTTTTAAGTGCGATATAGCCTCTCCAACTTTGGAATGTGTTGAAATTTGGTCAAAAATTGACCTTTTATAAGAGGCTATATCTCGAAACCAAGGAATCGCATCGAATAAAGTATAGAGAGGAATTTGTAGCCCCATCCCTCCTCTATATTCCCACCAGAAATAAGGAATGTTATAGTTATTTTATTTTTTAATTTTTTTTGCATGAAAAGGTAGTTTTTTTTTCAAAAAAATCTTTTTCGATAGTTGGTTAGTTTTGGGCTTATAAGATTTTTTCTATAACCCTGGGAACAAAAGTCTGTTAGAAACCTTTGTAGCCCATAGAATTCTGCATATATATTCCAAATTTCAGGTAATTCCGAAAAGTAGTTTGGATCCACCATTCATTTGAAAAAAGGTCAAATTTCCCCCCCCCCCAAAAAAAAAAAAAAAAAAAAAAAACAACAACAACAACAGTTATAGACTCAGAAAACGCTAGAAATGGACGTTTTTTTTTTCTCCAGGAAAAAGCTATATACACTGAAAAATTCAGGAGAATCGGCTGAAAATTAAAAAATAATTCAGAATTGGACTGTCCCCTTAAGTATAATTTGCCATTTTAACTCCGGCAGGAAAACCATGGTTTTCAATGATTTTTAGCCAGGACCGGTGTCAGTAAAAATGGCCTGGGTTTCCATATATATATATATATATATATATATATATATATATATATATATATATATATATATATATATATATATATATATATATATATATATATATATATATATATATATATATATATATATATATATATATATATATACACACCTTACCTTCCTTCTTACCTTCTCACCCCCTGACCACCCCATGTTGAGGCGGCCACACTTCGCTAATGAAGCCTCCCGCCGCAGTCGGTCTCGTCCAGAGATCCTTCAAAGAAGTGATGCCCCAGAAGATTTTGGGGCGAGAGTTGTAAGGACAGCGTAATAGAAAGTGTTTCACGGTCTCCGGGGCCATTCCGCATCTAGTACAGGTGGGAGATGCTACCTGGTTTATATTGAATTTGTGTTTATAATGTTGTAGGTTTGGGTGGTGCCCGCATCTCAATCTTGCAAGTGAGGTTTGTAAGTGTCTTGGGAGGTTGTTGAAGTCGGGGTTTATTTCGGGGGGGGGGGGTTCGTTTAGTGTGTTGTTTGGAGGTCTGTTGATCATGTATGAATGTGTTAGTTGAGTGTGTATATGTTTGGTTGTTGTGGTATTGGGGGGAGGAGGGGGGATGTGATTTAGGATCTGTTTGTAAAAGGCGCCGGTGGATGATGGAGGCTGTGTTAGTCTCTGTGGGGTAGTTTGGAGGAGAGTATTGTGACATGGGTGCGTGGGTAGACGTGTTTTTGCGTAAAATTGGGTGCCTATCATTTCGAGGTGATTCCTGATAGGTGGTATCTTGGTTTCGTTATGTAGGTGTTGTTGAGGGGTTGTGCGTGTGTATATATATATATATATATATATATATATATATATATATATATATATATATATATATATATATATATATATATATATATATATATATATATATATATATATATATATATATATATATATATAATTGCCCAGAGTGAAAAAATTGCTAGTTACGCCCCTGATCAAATTTAGATCAATATAGATTTTTGTCACAAGAATGGAATAAAATGGTATATATATTATTCAGACATCTATTTATCATCAACATTATTTTTAAAGTTAATAGGATATTTTGCTTTGATGGGCGGTTGGACAATTTTATTCACATAAAAATATTAAAATGAAATGTTGACTATTCTACTCCTTCCTTATAATTAAATAAACCTCAATCAAATTTATATCTAATTTTCTTAACCTGAAATTTCAGTGCTTTTGACCTCTTTACAAATTTTAGGCAACTCCGGTCAGAGCCCCGACTCCCTAGGAACAGGTAAAGAGAGATCATCAGCTGTATGTGATACATTACCGGAATAGTCAGTACTGGACACTGTTCAAGTTTTTTTCTTTGACACAACTGCCAATAATACAGGGAGCCTGAACCGCGCATGTCATTTTCTCGAATAAAAACAACAGTGATATCATGTTTTTTGATTGTCGACACATATGAAATTGTATTGCGGGGAGGTTTCGGTAAAGTACAACATTTCACTCACTAAAAGCTGAAGATCCGTTTATTTAAAAGATTTCAAAAAACTTAGAACAATATTAACAAGGCACAATATTTGACATGGGAGTCTGATACAAAGGTAAGAACAATATTAAAAGATGATGTTAATGAAATCTTACTGTATGCCCAAAAATAAAATTTAAAGAGGATCAACCTCGTCACGATTACCAAGAATTTTTGGAATTTTCAATTATTTTTCTAGGTAAAGAGTCCATCATGCGGAATACATTTCCGGCAACCATGAGCATCTCATTTAGGGAGATGGATGGGAAAATCAATATATTGCTTAAAAATATATGTTTATTTAGAAAACAACTTAACACCAACAGAGCAGAACGAACTAAAACCAATGTTACTTTATAATAAAATGCTATGTGAAAGTATGATTTTCTACTACAAATACAATTGAAGCCACCATGAATGGCATTAATTTTATTAAAAATCTTTTTGAATATAAAAACCACGATAAATTTATTGCTGAAACAGCAATTCATATTATTATTAGTCACTTACGGTATTTGAGTGAGGAATGTACAGGCAGCCTTTTCCATATATGATAAAAGAATAAGCGATAACATGAAAAGAAAGATGGCCCAGATATTAATAAAACGACGAAACCGCCACAAACTATTGAAACCACGGATACCGAACATCAAGTCGAAGAAAAAGGAAATAAAATGTATATCAAGAGAAGAAGATTTGGAATATTTCCTGAATAAAAATCTTCCTTTAGATTTACATACCCGTTATATATTGAAAATGAAAAAAATAATAGGTTAAGTTTTTATCCTAAGATTATATTGTAGATGTACAATTGCACATTCAATTACTATATTCAAAAAATTATGAACATTTTCTGTTGTTTTTTTCGATATGTTAGGCTTGTTAAAAGTTGATGTGGGTAAATTTTGAAATTCAATCATATTTTCAAATTTTAACCTCGATGGGGCACAAGTTAAAATTATCTGATTGATCTGAAATTTTTTTTATAGATTGTATTAACATGTAATGGAACAAGTCTGCCAGGTCCTACTTTTTATTCTGGAAGAAAAAAATCTCACCTCTATAAATAAGGACCAGTCTAATATATATATATATATATATATATATATATATATATATATATATATATATATATATATATATATATATATATATATATATATATATATATATATATATATATATATATATATATATATATATAGAGGTGGACCGGATAGTAATTTTTTACTATCTGCGGTTGCGGATATTCGATTGCGGATATCCGCAGATGTGGATAGTTTAATTTTTTAAGAGTTTTTGCCATAGATTCTTGGAATTTTAAATATAATATCCAGAATCTATGTTACCTAGGTATGGGATGGGGACCCAACTCTTGAACACCCCACCAACCTCTTTCCCCAACTTACACGAATTTGGAAAAAGGTTATATATATATATATATATATATATATATATATATATATATATATATATATATATATATATATATATATATATATATATATATATATATATATATATATATATATATATATATATATCCAGTAATTCAGTATTACCTTCACACTTCACAGTTTCACATATTCCATTTAAAAGTTAATAATTGGTAAGTTATTTTTTAGAAATAAAATGCTTTTGGGCTCTTTCAGGTGAAAGTTTGGTTCGCTTTTCGTCGTAAATGAGGCCTGCTCCACTGAAAAGACGCTCACTAGCAACACTAGTTGAAGGACATGCTAAATAAGTCCTTGCCAGCTCAGCAAGAAAAGGGAAACTTTTGCAATTGTCTCTCCACCAAACCAGTTGGTCTTTATCTGCCTCCAAACGTGGGAGTTTCAGATAATTTTCAATAATCGATATTGTATCCTTTGACACTTCTGACTGTGATTCTTCATCGCTTGCTGAAAGCTAGAAGATCTTTCATTGATTTAGCAATGCTTAAGCTAACAGATTTTGTTTCTTTTGTATCTGAGAGCTTTTGCTTTTTCTTGAAAGGCGTTATTTTAGCTGTTTCTATCATCTCATCGCATAAGCATCCTAATTTTTTACTATACGAGGTTGCGGATATCCGGTCCACCTCAATATATATATATATATATATATATATATATATATATATATATATATATATATATATATATATATATATATATATATATATATATATGTAATGAAAAATGCTATCACAACATTTAAAAATATACTTTAAAATTTCAAAAGTTAAAAATTTTAAAAGTTAAGAAATTAAAAAGGACTTAGAGAGTTCAGATGTTTAAACAAATAAAAATTAAAAAAAAGTAAAAAGTTGCTAGTTTATTGGCTACAATTGAACTACTACCACTAAGCTATATATATATATATATATATATATATATATATATATATATATATATATATATATATATATATATATATATATATATATATATATATATATATATATATATATATATATATATATATATAATATATTTTATTTCTCCTCTGGTGGGCAAAGGCCAGAGGCCTACCAATATTCCACCAGAGTTAGGGGGAAAGTCGAGAACATGGTCTAATTAAAGGCCGACATGACCTGATACACGGCGTTTGAAGGTGGCTAAGTCATAGGCAGTTGGGAAAATAGATGAAGGAAGTAAGATTGAGCATAGCGGTTAAGTCTGGGGTCAGAGAAAAGATGAGACTGTGTAGAAAGACGAGTCGCACGAACCCTTCTCAGTGGAGAAGGTATGCGACGAGAGAGTTCAGAAGAGCAGTGTCCATTGTAATAGCGATAGTAAAGAGAGTGACGCAATATTTCGACGGGCAGAAAGAGACTGGAGAGAATATGATAAGGCGAAAAGCTCTAGACTCCACCTTTTCCAGGAGAGCTGTATGAGTGGAACCACCCCAGATGTGTGACGCATACTCCATACAAGGGCGAACAACACCCCTATACAGAGCAAGCAACTGGGGTGGTGTGAAGAAATACTGAAGGCGCCTCAGAACACCCAACCTCTTAGAAGTTTGTTTAGAAAGAGAGGTAATGTGATCTTTCCAAGAAAGATCACGAGAAAAAGAAACATCTAGAATATTATGGAGAGATGAAGGTTTGAGTTGCGTGTTTTCAAAGAAGATATCGTAGTTTTGTGGAAGATTGTGGCGAGTAGAGAGATGGAGGAATTGAGTTTTTGAGGCATTGAAAACAACTATGTTTTCTCTGCCCCAATTTGAAATGAGAGATAGATCAGAGGTTAGTTGCTCCAAGGCCACCCTCCTTGCCTCTATTAACTGTTGCTGAATGGTGGAGTCATCAGCATAGAAGTGGATAAGAGATGAAGTAATATAGAGGTCATTAATGAAAAGCAGAAAAAGTGTTGGGGATAGGACAGATCCTTGAGGAACACCACTATTTATAGATTTATAGGATGAACCGTTTCCATCTACAACAGCTGCTGTAGAACGACCAGAAAGGAAATCAGAGAGAAGGATAGATTCCGAAAGAGGGAAGTTTGGAAATCAAAGCTTTGTGCCAGACTCTATCGAAAGCCTTCGATATGTCTAGCGCCGTAGCAAAAGATTCACCGAAGTGCCGAAGAGCGGAGGACAAAGAGTCAGAGAAAAGGGAAAGAAGATCACCAGTAGAGCGTTTCTTGCGAAAGCCACACTGGTGATCAGAGATAAGATTAGAAGAATTGAGATGTTTCCAAATCTTCCTGTTAAGGATAGATTCGAAAACTTTAGAAAGAACGGAGGTTAAAGAAATTGGACGGTAGTTAGAGGGTTGAGAGGGGTCCCCCTTCTTCGGCACAGGCTGAATGAGCGCACGTCTCCAGCAAGTAGGGAAGGTTGAAGTAGAAAGACAGTAGTAACACTTGCAAGATCACAGATCGTCCGGTTTTTAAACCGGAGAACCGGACGTGAAAAACGCACATGCGTTTTTTTCATTCTCCTTCCTGAGGCCTTTTTTTTGAGGGGGGGGGTTTGGCTCCTCTTTGGGGGTTTTGATCCCCCCTGACCCCTTCCCCTTTTGACCCCTGTTTTTCATGCTCCTTCCTGAGGCATTTTTGGGGGGTTTTGACCCCCCTTTTTTCGACCCCTTTTTACCCCCCTTTGACTCCCATTTTTGATCCCCCTTTTGGGTTTTGGCCCCACTTTTGGGTTTTCACCATTTCACCAATTTTCATCATTTCTTCTACCTTTATGCCACGATGTCGGGGCGCAGCCCGGATTTCAGTCGGCTTTTTACCTGGACAAACGATTTTACAATTTTTCATGTTCGATATATCGAACGAAATATCGACCGATTAATCGGACAATATACCGATCGATTAATCGAAGCTGATTTGTCACATGAGTGACGTCATCACAGAACATATATCCAAATTTTTTCTAAGTCATACATTTTCAAACTCTAGAATAAAATTTCAATTTTTAAGAGCCCGAGCTGGGATTGAACCCGAGACCTTTATGGTAGATGATCAGGCACTGAAGTCAACGCGCTACAGAGGCAATAGGAACGAACGAATGATTTCATCTTTTACAATAATAACTTTCTTATCTCTGACCACATTTGCCCTTTTTAAGGAGACCGTATAAGAGGTTAAGGAAGGGTAATAAGTCTATCTTCATAGAGAACGATTTTAAAGGAAAAGCCTTGTTCTATCTTTTCTGTTTCTTTGAGAAAAATCTATAAGAAAGTTTTTTTTTACCGGGGTTTGAACCCACCCCATTTTTTTTTTCTGACTTTTTTTACAAAATCCTTCATAAAATACATA
>SEYY01015408.1:12500-20860 GCA_009176605.1 Armadillidium nasatum | reverse complement strand
AAGAAGCTGGGAGTTCTGCTCAGGTTGCGAGAGTTTTTTTCTTCTGAGCAGTTACTCCAAATATATAAGGGTCTTATTCGCCCTTGTATGGAGTACTGCTCTCACATTTGGGGGGGCTCTGGCTCCTCCACTCTTCTGGATAGGGTTGAGTCAAAAGCTATGAGATTAATAAACTGTCCCCTACTTTCAAACTCTCTTGACCCTCTGTCTCTGCGACGTGACGTTGGCGCGCTATCTCTTTTCTACAGGTACTACAATGGCAGGTGCTCGAGGGAATTGGCCTCTCGCATTCCTCCACCGTTGCGTCGTCCTCGTTGCACAAGGGGTGCCCTGCTTTCGCACCAATTTTGTGTGGACGTAGGGAATCCCAGGCTAGCTCGTTGTGGTACCTCCTTCTTTCCAGCCACCTCTATTCTGTGGAATTCTCTACCATCTTCTATTTTTCCAACTGCATTTAATCTTCCACTCTTCAAGTCTTCCGTCTGCGCCCACCTGAGGGCTGTGCGTTAGGTGTGTGTGTTTGTATGAGTTTTGTCCTTGTGTGTGTGCCCCCTCCTTGAAAAGGGCTCTGCCCGTGAGTGGTGGCGTTTTGTAAAAAAAAAAAAATGAATTTTTTTTAATATAAAATATAATAATAATAATAATAATAATAATAATAATAATAATAATAATAATAATAATAATAATAATAATAATAATAATAATAATAATAGTGATAGGGATAGGGATATTAATAACAAAAATAATGATAATGGTAATAATCATAATGATGAAGAAAATAATAACAGTGAATACAACGAATGTGTTTATTTTAGTCTAGAAATGCTGAAGGAATTACAGGTAAATAATAATAATAAAATTTTTGTTAGTGACATGCATATAAAAAAGCCAGATACAATAGAAAGGGCAGAAGCCCCGCCTATTTTAGAAGTAGACGCGAGCATTGAGAAAAAAAGTAATGCTTCGGAAGGATTAAAAAGTAAAGCAAGGTATCCTCTTTATAAGATAGAAGATAAAGTAACAGGTAGGTTACTTGTAATTGACTGCGGATCAGTTTCAAGCGTAATACCTGCAAGTACAAAGGATAGAATGAATGAAGTAGTGGAAAATTTAATTGCTGCAAACGAGACGCCGGTGGAGGTATACGGCAGTTAGACGATGAGCATTGATATTGGCCTCAGGCGTCTTTATAAGGTGGAAGTGTTAAAAGCAAATGTACCGACGGCAATTTTAGGATTAAATTTTCTATGTAGGAACAATTTTATATTAAATTTCAAGGAAAGCATATTAATCGACGCTGAAACAAATTTTTGTATTAGACTAAATGGTAACTCTCGTACTAATAAAGAATTTTTAGATTGTAATTTTCCTGTCTATGCTCTCAAACTATCTTGTAATTTGCCAACTAGCCCTATTATCTCTCTTGTCCAGGATATTAATACTTTTAAACATTTATTTGAAAACCCTTATTTAAAAATAAATTCGAAATTAAAAATTGAACAAATGAATGCATGGACGAAATATGGCAACAGTGTGAATGCAAGTAAAGAGATGAATGAAAAAGGTGACGTCACCAGCGGGAAAGACGTACGCACAACAGTAGAAAGTTTTTTACCTGAAAGAGTACAGCAAGAGCTTAAAAGTAACTTTCCATATGAAATTAGAGTAAAAGGAGGACCCAACAATATTAAAGCGCGGAGGCTCCCTGCTAGTCTTTACAATAAAACAAAAGCGGAGCTTAGCCCCAGCGACTGGGGCTTCCCCATTAATGTATTAAGAAAGGGTGAGACAGAGGTGAGAGTAGTTGCAGACCTGAGACAACTAAATGCAATATCAATTAGAGATTGCTACGCACTCCCAAACTTGGGTGATGTAGCCAATATAATTGCAAAATGCAAGATTTTTACCAAGCTATACTTAACAAAGGCCTTTTATAATCTTCCATTGCATGAAAACAGTAAGAAGTATTTCACAATCAATACTCCTTTCGGAAGCTTTAGCTACAACACAATTGTCGAGGGGCATTGCAATTCAGCGGGTGCATTTCTCAGATTTATGCACATATTGCTGGCTGACCTTCCGCAGGTGTTTGTCTATATAGATGACATACTAATTGCTACCGAAGGAGAAGAAGAGCATAAACAAATATTAGAGAAAGTGTTGGAACGATTTTCTTACTGCAAAATTTATTTAAATGGCTCAAAAAGCATGATTGGTGAAAAGCAGGTAACCTTCCTTGGGTATGACATCTCCAGCGGGGGCATGAAACCAAATAAAGAGAGAGTCGAGGTTATTAAAAGGATTTCAAAACCTAAGACTATTAAGCAACTCAGATCATTTCTAGGAGCTCTTAACTTTTTCCGCTCTTGCATCCCGAATTTAGCTCACATTCTAGAACCTCTGACGCGTGAGTTGAAAGGGAGACCCTTCAGTTCAAGAAAAATAAAGTGGAAGCGTGATTCAGAGTTAGCATTTGAAGGAGCAAAGTCAGCCTTGCAAGATGCAGTTGAGCTAGGGTACCCTGAAGGAGATACTCCTCTAATTATATACACAGATGCAAGCGATGTAGCTGCTGCAGGTGCCATTTTCCTAGATAATGAGGAGAGGAAACCTCTAGGATTTTATAGTGCGGTTTTAAAGCCGTGTGAAAGGTCGTATAGGGTATTTAGCAAAGAACTTCTTGCAATAAAAAAGACAATGAATAAATTCTCACATCTCATGAAAGGAAGAAAGGTGAAGATTCTGACAGATAGCTTGTCAGTCAAGCAGGCTTTCAATAAGAAAATAGACTCGCCTGCGTTAAACACGCGGGAAAAGCGATATTTAGCCTTTATCTCCGAGTTTGACGTAGAGTTAGAGCATATAAAAGGATCGGAAAAAGTGCTAGCCGATTACCTATCCAGGTATTTAGAAAATCCGAGCAATGCTAAAGAAGCAGAAGAAGCAGATGAGATTTATGCAATCAAAGCTACGAGCCTCGAAAAAGTTACTACGCATACTACGAGAGGGGAGGAGCTTAAGGCAGCCATTGTAAAAGGGGCGGGGCATAGTAAATTAAATGCCCAAAATACCGAATGCCTTTCTGGCGTAGTAACTGAAGCTTCAGAAACCACAAGAAGGCGGAAAACAAAAGTGAGCCTCTCTAACTTTGAAGGTGCTGTAACCAAAAGGAAGGCGGCTGCATTGGGAGAAATATTTAAAATAAGTTCAGCAGATTCTTTAAATAAATTCAGAAGAGAAATAACTACGAAGAGTTGAAGGAGGCGCAGGAAGAAGATGGAGGACTAAAAAAATATATTACAGGTGAAGAAACAACTGCATTAAATCTAGCAAAAAGAAAGTTTTGGTATAAAGATACCGAAATAGAGCTTTATGTAGATATATCGTTGGGTTATTATCGAGTGTATGTACCTGAAAAGTGCGTAAAAGAGGTGATTGAATTTTGTCATGGAAGGGGGCACCTGGGGGTTCAAAGAACAGTGAAAAGCTTGAAATCAGAATTCGTGTTTAAAAATATGAATGCAAAAGTGAAAGAGTTTGTGAGAGCGTGTGATCCTTGTCAAAGAGCTAAGCTCATTAAGAACATTAATCCGGAATATAAAAAGTTTCAGGAGGTATCCGAGAAATTTGAAATAGTTCATGTTGACATCCTTAAGATGCCGGAATGCAGGGGATATAAATATTTATTAACTTTTTAGACAGGTACTCCAGGTACATATGGGCTTTTCCTCTGAAAAACGTAGAAAAAGAGACTATAGCTGATACTATGGTGTGGGAAATGTTCCCGGTAGGAGGAGTAATGAAAATGCTTATAAGTGATAGAGGGCCTCAGTTTACTTCAGGGCTTTTCCAAAGTGTGTGCAAAATATTAGGAATAAGGCATGTAACTTCAAGCAGCTATTCACCGGAGAGTAATGGGGCCTTGGAGGTTTACCACAAGACGCTATTGAGTTGTTTAAGGACTATGCTTGCAGAAGTATCTACGTCTAAACAGAAGTGGATTGACCTCCTACCTTTTGCACTATTTTGCTTGAGAACTGCTCCCATAGAAGAAAGCGGAATTACAGCATCCATGCTGATGTTTGGCCAAAACCCGCTGATACCAGGAGCTTTACTTCAAAGCAAAATTATCAAACCTTATATGGATTATAAAACTTATGCTGAAAAATTAACGTACCTCCTCTCAAAGCCACTGGCATTGAGACCTACCCTTAAAAACAAGAAAATATTTATGCCGAAGGATCTAAAAGATGCAAAGTATGTGCTTGTAAGAAACAGGCAGTACAATCTGGGGAAGATAGAACCCCGCTACTCGGGTCCGTATAAAGTTGTAAAATTCACAAACAATACTGTATATTTTGAAAAGAATGGAAGAACAGAGGTGGAAAACCTAAGGAATATAAAGGCATATTACCATATAGAGCCTTAGGTAGAATAGATTGCATTTCAGAATGAGGATGCAGTAATAATATTTATATTACAGGAACAAAAATGGTATTAAAACAAATTAGTATCGTATGTAATTAGTGTTACTATTCAGATATTAGATCCTTAATACTAAGATTGTTTTCTCTTATCCTCTAACTTTGGCAATTTAAAACATCCTTCCTTTCTACTTTCCTTTGCATTGTTGTAAATTAGTATGTAAGAGGGGCGAAGGCAAGGAAAATTCTTAAATACCAGTTATAGTTAAGAATTTCCAGACTCTGGGATCACCACTGTATTGAAATGAAACACGACCCCTCAAACTTATATCAGGTGATATTAAAGCCGAGCGTGATTGGTCCATTTGAAAGGAGTGAGAGCCAAAGGAGGAAGGCAGAAGAGAGCGTTAGTGACGCCAGATCAGCGTGCCTAGAAACATGTACTGAGAGCATCGCTCTAAGAGAAAGAAAATAAGGCTTAATATAAAGGGAATGAAGTGGGTTTGCAGTGCTTTAAATTCAATACTTAGGTAGTGAAAACTCTATAAGCTGTACAGTTTATGATTATTAACCTTGCCTAAGTCCTGTGTAGAGTAAATAGAATATTGAATAAGGTGATGAAAATTTGATAGTGCTGTACTATTAGGCTTAAGAAATAAACATAATAAGTGAACAAAGCTATCTTTAACCCTATACTTCTTAATATACCGTGCAATTGCAAGGCATTGCATATATATATATATATATATATATATATATATATATATATATATATATATATATATATATATATATATATATATATATATATATATATATATATATATATATATATATATATATATATATATATATATATATATATATATATATATATATATATATATATATATATATATATATATATATATATATATATATATATATATATATATATATATATATTGTATGTGTATATCACACCTTTAAAAATGGGAAATTCTTTCCTACAAAGACTCTTTGAAGCTTTGATACTTTGAAGCTACCTCTGTTGATGAAAGATTTTAAGTCTCTTAAAAAGACTCTTGTTTAATCTTTGTTCTTGTTTTACTAATGTAATTTGCATGTTCGTCAATTTTATAAAATGGTTGACAAATATGTCTATTTTGAGTGTCATTGATTTTCTTCTTTATCTTTTTGACTCTTTAAAAAAAAGAACATAGTTTTTAGGGTATGCACATAATTCACGTTGTGAATGTACAACATTTTTCGTTCTTATTTTCAATTATATATAAATTTATATTAAACTGATATTTTCTTCAATTGCAGGAATATTTAATCAATATTCGTTATCCTATTTAAAAACTGCTTCTAACCTATTTTAAGTCATTCAGTGTATTAATGTGATAATGTTGTACCATGAGGTTTAGAAGTTTAAATCTCACAGATTCCATCGAAGCGAAGACTTCTATACAGCTATTTCACAAAGCAAGAATTCCTCGTAAAAGTATTTGTATTACCAGAAGATAATAATAAGTCCAATGAGAGGACTATCTTTTCTTAATAGGAAAGCAACGTAATTAATCTAAGCAATCTTAAATAAAAAATGTATAATTTTTTAAAATTAAAGACCATAAAGCTATTTTGTTAAACCATGTTAAGCTTCAGTTTGATACAAGAAGTATATAGAGTTAATATGGCGTTAATAAAGACCAAGTTATCAAAAAATAAAATTAGAAACTAGTCGATTTTTATTATTATTATTATTATTATTATTATTATTATTTTTATTATTATTATTATTATTATTACTACAACTACTACTACTACTATTATTATTATTGCTTTATATTATTAGTATTATTATTATTATTAGTAGTAGTAGTAGTAGTAGGCATAATACTAGAAGTGATAGAAGCAGCAGTAGTAACAATCTATTAGATCCATTTGGTTAGATACATAGAAGAATTTCATAATTCTGGTATAGAGTGGTGACAAATTTGAAATCTTACTAAACTGCTTAGGTAATTGTACTGTTGTTGGAAGAAGGGAAAGGTTACTGTCTTATGGTTGTCACTTCTGACTCATAATAAAAATAAAAAGACAAAAAGAAATATAAATGAAATTGATTATATCTCATGGCATCAGCATTTTACATATATATATATTATATATATATATATATATATATATATATATATATATATATATATATATATATATATATATATATATATATATATATATATATATATATATATATATATATATATATAAAGTTATATATAAAGTTGATATAGGTTCGTTCCTTGTGAACTTCAATCTAATCAGAAAGATTAAAGCAAACACCAAGGGCACGGTAAACAAGGCCAAGGGTTTCCACATTTCTTCAATCTAATCAGAAAGGTTAAAGCCAACACCAAGGGTTTCCACATATCATTTATTACAGTGTGAACGTTTCAAACCTTAACGCGGTCCGTCCTCAGCACAATCTAAGTTCTAAAAATTTTCTAATTTAAAATATAAACCAAATATAAATTCTTTAACTATATATAAAATACTAAAATAATAATAATAATTGCAATAAAATAATAAAAATATAAGAATAATATTGATATTAAAATAACAAAGAAAAACCAAGACTAAAGTCGAAATTTTGCAACACCAAGAAATATTAAAAAGGCTTCACTATTTTGGAAAAAGGACTTCATCATTGTGTGAAAAGAACAGTAGAAGAAGCTTGATCATTTAAGGATGGAGAATGAGTTTATTAGATTGAAGTTCACAAGGAACGAAGCCATATAAACTTTATTAATAAGAAAATATGACGAAGCCACATTAAAGTTATTCAGAAAATTTCAATCTACATTAAAGAAGTATGAAAAGGCTAAATTGGACTTTCGCTTTCTTTCAATTTGTAAGGATTATACTCATTATACTCCTAAATTTATGCGATTCAAATTATATAAAGCAGAGTTAATGAAATCGCCCTTATATAAATCATGGACTTCTAAACTTCTTCTACGAGAACTAAACTCTAAACAAAGGTACATTTTCAATCTTGAAAAATCACGGAAGGATTTAGAGAAGAACCTGAAAATGAAGTTGTCTACTTTAGATTTTATTTACGCCAATAGAATATACCAAAAGAGTGTTAACTCCTTTAAAAATAACATTCGGTGCTTTGTTCTTTTCCGATGATGGAAAAATATTTAGATCGTAAAGGTTGGTATTTTATTGTCAATTTTAGTATTAATTTAAAAATAAGTCTTTTTTTTTTACAATATTGCGCTTCATCGCGAGTGATTTTTGCAAAAGAAAATTTAAAATTAATTATATATTATATATATATATATATATATATATATATATATATATATATATATATATATATATATATATATATATATATATATATATATATATATATATATATATATATATATATATATATGGTGTAATAAGGTAGTAGGCCTGTGTGCCACGGCAACGTTCTATCAATCGGTTAGGCCTGTATCATACGGCAACGTTCTATCAATCGGTTAGGCCTGTATCACACGGCAACGTTCTATCAATCGGTTAGGCCTGTATCACACGGCAAACTTCGGTCGTTCAGGTTATGATAAGTCGAACTAAGTACGACAGACTAAAAATATAATAATAAATAATAATAATAATAATAATAATATAATATAATAATAATAATAATAATAATATATATATATATATATATATATATATATATATATATATATATATATATATATATATATATATATTATATATATATATATATATATATATATATATATATATAATTAATTAAAGAAATAAAAAAAGAAGCTCAAAAATATTTTATATGCATTTCTTTCTATCATTAAAAATTCTAATTTTCATTTTTAACTTATAAGTAAAAAAAGGCGGAGAAACCTTTCCGATTATAATATTTTTTCATCA
>SEYY01015408.1:0-2500 GCA_009176605.1 Armadillidium nasatum | reverse complement strand
AGAGAAGAGTGTTTCATACCTTACAGATTTAGTAATAAAAATAATTTAAAATAACGATAAAATTTGAGAAATGAGAGCTGAATTGAAAAGATGAAAAATCTTAGGAAAAGGAATAACGCGAACTCTGCTTAAACCCAAGATAGGATAAACAGAAGTCAGATCATTAAAGAGATTCGTATATCGAATTCAAAACTTTACAAACAACAGAGAATGGACCAATACGAAAGATATTGATGGATTAGGAAAGGAACCCCTTTCTTTGAAAATGCTGAATAAAATGTATATGAAAGTTTAAGGCATGAAGGAAAAATGTAAGTTAGATAATGAAGAAACAATTTAAAATTAGGCATGATGCAAGTTCAGAATCACATGTTTTTGAAAATAAAAGGGTGTATGTTATCAGAATTTACGCTTTATTTTTGTATTAGCTCATATATACCTTTAAAAGAAATTTTATGTGCCATAAATGAGTTGAAAAGTGTCGAGAAAGAAGAAAAGGATCAGAATCATTAGTGATGGAGTTACATAAAAAAATTTGTTCAGCTACAGTAAAAGGCCAGTGAAGCCATCAGGAGAAATAAAAGGAAAAAGCAGAGGTTCGGGAGACAATTTTGCTAAATAGTCCAATAAAGCTGAAAGAGGAGGAACCAGAAACATTTAAAATTCTTTTTATAGAGAGAGAGACAATAAAAAAAACCGATAAAGCGAAATTTCGTGAATAATTTTTTATGGGCACCGAGTTACAAGTGTTAAGAACAAGAGATCGAGTTTTAGGAAAAAAGGTTTAAGAAGAGTCTCTCAAGTGTTCCTTAAATTAAAAGAAAAAAAAGACAGTGCATCAGGACAAGATGGAAGAGCCTTATTTTCATCAGCATTGGTCTCAAATTTCCAAGTGAGGATGAAGGAAGCGGTTGATGAGGTGCGTTTATTGGAAGCATTCCCACTTGCTTTCTCCAAGGGTATGATATTATGGGTTATTTTTCTTTTGTAAAAGAGTGTGTGGTTGTGATAATGCTGTGGTGTATGAAATAAGGAGTGCCAAGAGGACAAGCTATTGATCTTCCTGTGCAGGAAGGCATCATAGTGGCGAGAAAGAGACGTACCAATGGGCATTGGAGTGCAGCGGGATGCTTTACATCCAACACTCCATATACCTTATAGTTTCGTATGAAGCCGCTGTCCTACTATATTATATATATATATATATATATATATATATATAATATAATATATATATATATATATAATATATATATATATATATATATATGCAATAAATAAGATCTTATCATTTGTTTAAGGTTATAATGATAAACAAATAAATATTTATAAATAAGTGATAATATTAATGTCAGCTCGCTTATCAACAATGACTAAACTTCCTCTGCACTATGGACTTGCTACTCAACAAAAATAAAAGCAAAATTTTTGCACGAAAAAAAAAATGCAAACTAAAATTAATAGGAATTAAATATCAAAATTAAAATATTGATGACGTAATACATAAATGTCTCAGAAGCGATATTATAATGAAAAAAAAATTTATGGTATTCATCTCTTAAAATATAATCCTTTCTCTCTCTCTCTCTCTCTCTCTCTCTCTCTCTCCTCTCTCTCTCTCTCTCTCTCTCTCTCTCTCTCTCTCTCTCTCTCTCTCTCTCTCTCTCTCTCTTTTTAAATACTACGAAATAAATATAAATATATATATATTATATATATATATATATATATATATATATATATATATATATATATATATATATATATATATATAATATATATCATCGATGTGGGCAAAGGACAGAGGCCTACTAAGATTTACACCAGAACTATAGGGAGAAAATCGGAAACCTGGTCTAATTAAAGGTCGACATATCCCAATACACGGCGTTTGAAAGTGCGCAAATCATAGGAAGTAGGGATAATAGACAAATGGAGTGTGATCCAGATTTTACCTGTAGAGTGCATGTAAGAGTGAGCACAGCGGTTAAATCTGGAGTCACAGAGTTGGACAGAGAATGGATGAGAATGTGAAGAAAGGCGCGTCGTACGAGCCCTTCTCAATGGAGGAGATTTACGACAGGAGAGTTCAGAAAAGCAGTGTCCATTGTAATAGCGATAGCATAGAGAGACTGACGGAACAATTCGACGGACAGAAAGAGACTGGAGGGAATTAGCGAGAGTAGGAGAGTTGAAAAGGAGAAAAGCCCTAGATTCCACCTTCAAGGAGAACTGTATAAGGTGGAACTACTCCAGATGTGTGAGGCATACTCCATACAGGGGCGAACAACACCTCTATAAAAAGCAAGAAACTGGGGTGGTATATAGAAATTCTGAAGGCTCCTCATC
This sequence comes from Armadillidium nasatum, assembly GCA_009176605.1. Lineage (NCBI taxonomy): Eukaryota > Metazoa > Arthropoda > Malacostraca > Isopoda > Armadillidiidae > Armadillidium > Armadillidium nasatum. The sequence continues at coordinate 151 of SEYY01015408.1, read as the reverse complement.
AACCTAACGTCTTAGAAGCTTGTTTACAAAAAGAAGTAATGTGACGTTCCCAAGAAATATCACGAGAAAGAGAAACGCCAAGAATATTAAGGAGAGATGAAGGTCTGAATTGAGTTTTTCGAAGAAGATATCATAGTTGTGTGGAAGATTG
>SEYY01015407.1:7500-10074 GCA_009176605.1 Armadillidium nasatum | reverse complement strand
TTTTATTTAATTTTAACTTGATCGTACATTGATATTGAACTACAGAAGATAGTTCTTCACCGTAAAATTCTGGGACAATGGTATCTACATCATTATCTTGGTAGATTTTTAAAATAGCTTCATCCCTTGATTTTATTTCCTTTAACAAGGACTCTATTTCAGCTTTTATACTTTCTATATATCCAGAATCTCTTTCTTCAGTATTATCATCACTCTCCAACTGAGAAATATAACAATCTACTTGAGCTCTGAGAGATGCCCTGCTTTTCAATAAAGGCTTATCCTTTTTCGCAACTTTATCTAAAAGATTCTGTACATCTGAATTGGACATTTTGTTTAGAACAATGGTCTTATGACCAAAAATAAAAAGCAAAAAAATTATATCTTAAATTGAAATGATATATTGCCTATATCGCTAAAAATTTATGAAATTTGAAAACTGGGCTTTTTCCAGCCAATTAAACACTTTGAAAATTTTGATAACCTATTTGGTCTAAGTGCTATGTAAATTTGAATATATAAGCTGGCTTAATAAACTAAGCAATTGAAATTTATTTAAAACTTTGAAATTTGAAAATTTGAAGGCCTTTTTAGCCAAAAAAATTAAAAATTTGAATCACTTTTAAATTTGAAGTTTGAGTTGAAATTTGATTGTAATTTGAAAATTTGATATTGGCTTTTCTAGCCATAAATTGAATGAAGTTTGAAATTTGTAACTGGCCTATATGGCCTAAATACTTGAAATTTGAAAATTTGATGTTTAAGGTTAGACCTATCAGTCCCATATAAATAAATGATTTGAAATTTTTGAGAATTTACTAGAGTACAGCTAATTAGGCCTTAAAATAGTTTTCACCAATTTTCTAGCATGAGCAAATCATAGCAAATGGCTTCATTTGCAACATTTTTCTGTGATTAGTCTTGTTAGGCCCTAAATGTCTTGTTAGGCCCTAGTGGCTTATAACTGTCTCTTTTTCCTTATATTACACTCAGTTGGCTATAGTACTTTATATTAGCCAACTCACACCTAAGAAAACCATTCAGCCTGTAGCCTAGCAATAATAAATACATGCGGTAGGCTTAAGCTTTTAAATACAGGTATCATAAGACTTATAAAGCTTACTTAGGCCTACTGAACCTATTAAAAACCAAAAAAACACAATTCCAAAACGAACACTGTCAACAATTACAATAAAGCCTAAGTAGCGGCCTAATTTATGATTAGGATACACCGAAATTTGATATAAATTGCAACAATCGCTATAAAAGACAAGAGAAACTAGGAACTTGCAAGAAAACCGTTCAATAGTAAGTTTTAAATTTTAACCGGATCGTTGAAATATTTGAATATAAATACAGTTAGACCATCTTTTTGAAAGATATAAAAGCTATGGGTTTGAGCTTTTACTAAGAGACCTGAAAGAGAAGGGTCGTAGTTAATTTTACAATTAAAAAAGGAGAGAAGACTTACTATTGAACTTTTTCAAAAAGATGGTTTTCTCTTGAAGTTCCTTCTTATACGAAATCCATATAATTAAGAACATTAAGCAGTTATATTTTTGAGTAGAAGGCAATAGATATGACAGTTAGAAAGATTAGAAAAAATGAAAATATATAACTCATACCTATTTCTTCGAATTTTGAGAACTTGTAATAAACAAGCGAATGAACTTACATTTTTGACGTCTAGACCTTACCATGAATTTTTAAAAAGTGAGTGCGTGTTAGCCGGCCGTTTGTTGAACAACAAAAAAATACATATCGATACAAAAAACAAACCAACGACTCTACAAACTCCAATCAATGAGAACTTAAATATAGACAAAATAATACACTAGATAAATAAGATAAAATATATACACAGATAAATCAGTGAAAGCACACAAACAGATTTTATAAACGTCTAAACTCGAAAATGATTTTATAAAAAGTGTGATTGTTATTTAACAGGCAGTCTGCTTAGTTGAAAAAATGTGCTACATCGATACAAAAAACAAACCAACTCTACAAACCTCTATCAAGGAGAACTTAAAATATATATAAAGTATATACACTAGATAAATTGGTTATAAAAACTGTTTATATGCTTTCAATAATTTATCTGTGTATATATTTTATCTTATTTATCTAGTGTATTATTTTATCTATATTTAAGTTCTCATTGATTGGAGTTTGTAGAGTCGGTGGTTTGTTTTTTGTATCGATATGTAACATTTTGTTGTTCAACAAACCGCTGGCTAACACGCCCTCACTTTTTAAATATCATGGTCAAGTCGACACGTTTTAAAAATGTAAAAGTTTCGCTTGTTTATTACAAGTCTTCAAAATCAAGATTTGAGGTATGAGTTATATATTTCTTTTTTCTTCAAAAATCTTTCTATCTATCATTTTCATTGCCTTCTACTCTAATACATAACTCGTAACGTTCTTAATTTTATGGGATTCGTATATGCAAGAACTACAAAGGCAACAAAACCTTTGAATAAATTCACAGTAAGTCTTATCATATTTTTTAATTGTTAACTAATCATGACCCTTCTCTTTCAGGTCTTTAAATAAAGCTCAAACTCAGAG
>SEYY01015407.1:0-2500 GCA_009176605.1 Armadillidium nasatum | reverse complement strand
CATATAAAAGTAGGAGTAAAAAAATAATGTGCTATACAAATGTTTTAATAACCATTCACGAATTTAATTCCATCATTTATACACATAAAAAATGTAAAAAAATATACTATAACCTACTTTGACTATTTTTAAAAAATTTATAAAAAATGCTATTTTTGAAAAATGGCGTTGGGGTAAAATGAGTCACTCATGAATTTCCTTTTCTATTTTACTGTTAGTCCTTTGCAGTTATTTCTAAAAAGTATAAATCCTCTTCTAATGTCCTTGATTATCCTTTTCTTCATTATCTGACCTTTCTCAATGTCATATATATCTACATTCTCTGGGTCTTTAAAAGCGATCTCATTTTCATTATGCTTCCCTCTTTCAGCTTTTCGCAGAAACTTTACTTTTACTTTATCATCAATTTGGCTTAGTACTTTTCCAACATAGAAGTATGGTTTAAGTTTTCCTTGCTGGAAATTTACTAAAACAGTCACCAATATTAAATTCTGATGATGTTTCATCAAAACTTTCTTCTAAGTCAGGAAGTTTAGGCAGATCTTGAATCTCCTTCTTGAGGTGTATCTCTCTGGTTGGTACCTAATGTAGAGGCATCTTGCAGGTCTTTCAAGGACACACTTTTTCCAGGATCTACATCAATCTACATCTACATCTTGATGAACATCTACATCTACATCTACAAGGATCTACATCTTGAACATCAATCATGGCTCTGGCAATATCATCCTGCCTATACATAATTATTCTTGTCCCCTCTTTCTTTTCATAGTGACGTGGCATCTGTAAGTTGAAGAATAAAAAAAAATCATTACTAAAACTGTATTATTATTTCAAAAAATGAGTGACCCATTTTACCCCAGAGTAAAAATCAATGTTTTTCCTTAAAACTACGCACTGAATTTGAATTATATTTAAGTATAGCTTACCTTAGGGATGTTATTAATGGATGTTCTTGCCAAAATATTCCTAAGTATTACGATTTTCTCTCACCAATATCTTAATGTTTTACAAAAAAAATGGCCTCAAATTTTTAACAAATTTTCTGAAATATAAAATTTTTTTTTAAATTATAGGATAAGGTTTTTCACTAATTTTCACCTTAAACTACATTACATGTTATAGTACCATAATATAAGTACTAAAAAAATAAAATAAATGATTAAATAAGCCAAAAAAAATGTAAAAAAAAAAAAAAAGGTGATTTTGACCCATTTTTCCCCAGGTGACCCATTTTCCCCCGTTTGACGGTATATATATATATATATATATATATATATATATATATATATATATATATATATATATATATATATATATATATATATATATATATATATATATATATAAATAAACGGTGCACCGATAAGCCAAGTAGCCGATTACTGATTATCGATTAATCGGCCTTTTATCAATAACACCTAATAAGTAATTATTAATTAATTAATAATAAATTATATATTACTTATTATTAATTTAAATTAATACAGAGAAAAAGCAGTTATCAACATTATTATTTATTACTAATAACTATGCATGTTTTCATTATTAATGTAAATCCTTTTTATTGCTTACTTTTCAGATATATTAAAAAATAAAAATTTTAAATTTTAAAGATAACTCTAGATTCTAGAATCTCAATTATAGAGATATAAATAATTAAATATTAATTACACTTTATAATGAAAGCAGAATGTCAACCAGTTATTGTTGGAAGTATTTTGATGTTCATCCTAAGGATAACAGTAAATGTATTTGTAAATTTTGTAAAGCCACCATGTCAAGAGGTGGAAAATCTGCAAAAAGGTATACAATGACAAATATGTTGAACCACATTTTGAAAATTCATTCATATGAAGCAAAGGCTGAAACGGATAAGCTGAAAAGGCAATATGATTGGTCACAGCCAAGTACTTCAGAAGCAAGTTGCAGCAACTATGAGCCTCCAAAAAAGTTCAACCAACTATACAATCAGTTTTAGAAAAGTGTAAAATTTGGAATATTAACGATCACAAGTCCCAAGAAATACATTATTTGATAGGAGAAATGATAGCTGTTGATATTCAACCATATTCTTTAACATCTGACATTGGATTCCAAAGGCTTATTGCAAAACTCGGTCCTAATTACAGAATTCCATCAAGAAAATACTTCATAGACAAAATAATCCTGGATATATTTATGAAAGTAAAAGCAAAAATTCAGACATTGCTCTATGAAATTAGTAGTCTTTCTTTGACCACAGACATTTGGATAGATTTGGAATGCTCCATTTCTGAGTGTGACAGGCTATTGGCTTTCAGATGAGTTTGAACAATGTAGAGCTGTGCTTAGAGTTGTTCCTTTCCCTGGTTCACATACAGCTGAAATAATAAGTGAACAACTACACATTGTTCTGAATGAGTATAAGATCTCCAACAAAATTTTTCTTGTACTACGAGATTCTGCCGCAAATATGGTTGGTGGTATGAGGGAGTGTGGTGTACAGTCACTATCATGT
>SEYY01015406.1:7500-12051 GCA_009176605.1 Armadillidium nasatum | reverse complement strand
CCAAGGCTTTTGACCGGGTGTGGCATGCGTCACTGCTCTCCAAGCTCCCCTCCTTTGGGTTTCCTCCTTCTCTTTGCTTACTATTGTCTAGTTTTCTCTCAGATCGTTCCATTTCGGCAGTTGTAGATGGAGCGACCTCTTCCTCCTTTTCTGTCAACTGTGGTGTTCCTCAGGGTTCTGTTTTATCTCCAACCTTATTCTTACTTTTCATTAACGATCTTCTCCACTGCACTTCTAACTCTGTTCACTCTTATGCTGATGATTCAACTCTGCATTCTTCTACTCATTTCAAATCTGCTCCCTCTTTTGCTTCTAGACTTGCTTCTCGTCTTCAACTTTCCAATTCTATTCTTGCCGATCTGGATGGGATTTCCCGGTGGGGTCATAGCAACCTTGTGAAATTCAAGTCTTTAAAAACTCAACTTCTTCACATCTCCCTCTCAAAAACACCTCCTAACTTTCCTATCCTCTTCGATGGCTCTCCCGTCTCACCTGTAAATAACATTAACATTCTTGGTCTAAACATAAACAACAAACTATCTTGGAAACCACATATCACAATGGTTGCTAAAGCGGCCTCTAAGAAGCTGGGAGTTCTGTTCAGATTGCGAGAATTTTTCTCTTCTGAACAGTTACTCCAAATATATAAGGGTCTTATTCGCCCTTGTATGGAGTACTGTTCTCACATTTGGGGGGGGCTCCGGCTCCTCCTCTCTTCTGGATAGGGTTGAGTCAAAAGCTAAAAGATTAATTAACTGTCCCCTACTTTCAAACTCTCTTGACCCTCTGTCTCTGCGACGTGACGTTGGCGCGCTATCTCTTTTCTACAGGTACTACAATGGCAGGTGCTCGAGGGAATTGGCCTCTCGCATTCCTCCACCGTTGCGTCGTCCTCGTTGCACAAGGGGTGCCCTGCTTTCGCACCAATTTTGTGTGGACGTAGGAAATCCCAGGCTAGCCCGTTGTGGTACCTCCTTCTTTCCAGCCACCTCTGTTCTGTGGAACTCTCTACCTTCATCTATTTTTCCTTCTGTATTTAACCTTCCACTCTTCAAGGCTTCCGTCTGCGCCCACCTGAGGGCTGTGCGTTAGGTGTGTGTGTGTTTGCATGTTTTTTGTCTCTATGTGTGTGCCCCCTCCTTGAAAAGGGCTCTGCCCGTGAGCGGTGGCGTTCTGTAAAAAAAAAAAAAAAAAAAAATATATATATATATATATATATATATATATATATATATATATATATATATATATATATATATATATATATATATATATATATATATATATATATATATATATATATATATATATATATATATATATATATTATATGAAGCTTCAAAATCTTCTCCCTGAAGTTGCAGTTTGTTTGTCGAATTATAATTGAAGAATGTTTTTGATGAAAGGTAAAAGGGAAAATTAATATTTCGTTATACTTCAGTATTTATAAATTAAAAGAAAATCTATAAAAAAAAATTTTGCGAAGCAACACATCTTTCCATGCAAAGCACTTTCGGAAGTTAATGGAAAATTAAATTTAAAAAAAAAAGAAAAAAAGAATTAAGTTAGAAGTAACCTCTGGTCAATAATGAATGATGATTTCGTCTCAGTCGAGTCAGAGGAAGATTAATTCTTTGCAAGGTTCTAAGGACTGGTAAGTAACTAGGGGTGCACCGATAAGCCAAGTAGCCGATTAACGATTATCGATTAATCGGCCTTGGAAATCGGCCGATTACCGATTAATCGGCCTTTCATCAATGACACCTAATAAGTAATGAGTTATTATTAATTAATTAATAATAAATTATTACTTATTATTAATTTAAATTAATACTGAGAAAAAGCAGTTATCAACATTATTATTTATTACTAATAACTATGCATGTTTTCATTATTAATGTAAATCATTTTTATTGCTTACTTTTCAGATATATTAAAAAATAAAAAGTTTAAAATTTTAAAGATAACTCTAGATTCTAGAATTACAGAATTACGATTATAGAAATATAAATAATTAAATATTAATTACACTTTATAACGAAAGCAGTATGTCAACCAGTTATTGTTGGAAGTATTTTGATGTTCATCCTAAGGATAACAGTAAATGTATTTGTAAATTATGTAATGCCACCATATCAAGAGGTGGCAAATCTGAAAAAAGTTATACAACGACAAATATGTTGAACCACATTAAGAAAATTCATTCAGATGAAGCACTGAAAAGCTGAAAAGGCAATATGATTGGTCACAGCCAAGTACTTCAGAAGCAAGTTGCAGCAACTATGAGCCTCCAAAAAAAGTTCAACCAACTATACAATCAGTTTTAGAAAAGAGTAAAATTTGGAATATTTACGATCACAAGTCCCAAGAAAAATACATTATTTGATAGGAGAAATGATAGCTGTTGATATTCAACCATATATTCTTTAACATCTGACATTGGATTCCAAAGGCTTATTGCAAAACTCTGTCCTAATTACAGAATTCCATCAAGAAAATATTTCACAGACAAAATAATCCCGGATATATTTATGAAAGTAAAAGCAAAAATTCAGACATCGCTCGATGAAATTAGCAGTCTTTCTTTGACCACAGACATTTGGACAGCTTCAACAAATAATGCTCCATTTCTGAGTGTGACAGGCCATTGGCTTTCAGATGAGTTTGAACAATGTAGAGCTGTGCTTAGAGTTGTTCCTTTCCCTGGTTCACATACAGCTGAAATAATAAGTGAACAACTACACATTGTTCTGAATGAGTATAAGATCTCCAACAAAATTTTTCTTGTACTACGAGATTCCGCCGCAAATATGGTTGGTGGTATGAGGGAGTGTGGTGTACAGTCACTATCATGTTTCATACACACATTGCAACTTTCAGTAAATGAATCAATATTTTCGCAAAAGGCTGTGAGCAATATAATTGCAATTAGCAGAAAAATAGTCTCACACTTTAATCATTCTTCATTAGCGATTAGCAAATTAACCGAAATCCAGGAGCAGCTTAAATTAGACAAACATAAACTGATTCAAGATGTGTCTACTCGATTGGAATTCAACATAATATATGCTGAAAAGAAATTTAGAAAAGCAAAAAAAGCTCTTATAATGTATGCTGTTGACAATAGCATTCCAACTTTATCAAGTTACCAATGGACAATTGTTGAAAAAGTTGTCCAGTTATTAAGTCCATTTGAAGACATCAGCAAAGAATCAAGTAACAGAACATCAACTATATCAATGATAATCCCTACAATATTAGCTCTCAGATTATTTCTATTAAAAGCTACCAAACCTACTGGTGAATTTACTGGAATTATTTCAACTGTTGAAGAATTCAGTGCATCAACTGAAAAAAGATTTACATCATACTTAAATGAAAAATTTCTGTGCTTGGCTACTTTTCTCGATCCCAGATTTAAATTGAAATTTCAAAAGGATGACATTAAAGAAGACACTATTAAGAAATGGGTTATAGATATTGTAGAACATCAAGCTGAGATAAATTCTATTGATAGTCAAACAGGAGACAGCTCTTCTAATGATGATCAAGCCTATGAAAATAAATTCAGACTTAGACGTTGCAAGTACAACAGATGTTCAACCCAAACTCAAGAAGAGTAAATCTGTTACTCGTAGATGCGCAAAGGAACTGGATCAATATTTAACTCTACCAACACTTCAAAGAAGCGAAGACCCATTTCTTTGGTGGAAAAAGACACGGGAGACTTTACCAATATTGAGCAATTTGGCTTCAAAATATTTAAGCGCACCACCATCATCTGTTGAGAGTGAAAGACTCTTTAGTACAGGTGGTAATATCTATGAACCTACAATGGAATAGGCTGTGTCCTGAAAATGGGGAAACTCTTTGTTTCTGCATTATAACTTAAGAGTATTGAACTTTAAATACTGATGAGCTTGAGAGCTGAGATAGAAGACAACATGAATTGAAGAGGCAACAGTATAAACAGAAAACAAGGAAAACTGCCAAAATTTAGTAGTATTTTTATGCAATTTGTATGTATGTATTTTTAGTATTTGTATTAACAATGAGTCAATTATAATATGTTAATGTTTCATAATTTATGAATGATTTCTTAATAATAAAGTAAAAAAAAAAAAAAAAAAAAGGCAAAAGCCATAATAGCAGCCAGGCACAAAATGACTAAACAATTTTGAAAATTACATTGGTATTGTTATTTGTTACTGCGTCGAAGCTATCTGATGATTAACTTGGCAGTTATGAAATGGTCTTGTAAAGGTTGGTTTGTTCTGGTAAAGGATTTAAGCAATCGGCCGATCAATCGTGTGAATGGCCGATTACCGATTAATCGGTAATATGGCCGATTACCGATTATCTACCGATTAATCGGTGCATCCTTACTGGCAACCCTTTCAACCAGGTTTTAATCCCACGTACGATTGCAGGAATTTCAAATTTCTGCAATTCACTCCACCCTGCATCATGCGGGATATGGTGTATTGTATATATATATATATATATATATATATATATATATATATATATATATATATATATATATATATA
>SEYY01015406.1:0-2500 GCA_009176605.1 Armadillidium nasatum | reverse complement strand
TGTAAAAAATTGATGTTAGGTCGTTTTATAACACGAGTTGGTGAGGATGTTCGAAGGTAAGACGAAAAAAAATATGGGTCGGACTGCAGTTTGAACCACTTAAATATTTCAAAAACCGAACATTTGTCTACAGGGGGCTCTTCCCCCCGTAACCCCCCAACCCGTAAGTGATGATGATATTGTCGGCTACTTTTCCTGTCGACGATTTAGAGTATTTCCCATGTTTTCCAATTTCTAAAAATCTTATAAAAAGTGACTGCCAAACGTACAATTCTTGCGAGGCTTATAAAAAAGTAAAATTTACTTATGTAATAAAATTTATTATAAGAATTTCCCAATTTTTCTTACCTAAAATTCAACAAGAATTTCAAAAATATAATCCTTTTTAATGTACGTTAATCTTTTTGAGTTATGCATGGGCCCCTAATATGCAGTCTGCTATATATATATATATATATATATATATATATATATATATATATATATATATATATATATATATATATATATATATATATATATAATTATGCTTGTGCCTATGCCTGTGCCTGATGACACTCTTTTTTCCTAATGGTATTTTATGATCACTCAACTATTTTCAAGATTCTTTGAACTATTTTTTACTAAATTCTCTACTTTTAACTGCAATACCCTAAACCACCTTTTTTTTCATGGGAAGGTGACGAAGAGTTAAAAAAATGAATTTCACCGTTGTTAGGTTGTGTGTAGCTAAGAATGCATTGTTAAAATTACGTGTGATTATATAAATAGCCTGATGAATATTTATAAATTATCGTCAAGATGTTTATATGGTCGAAAGGAACGATAAATTGCCAGGTCACACTAACACTCCGTAAGCTCAGTAGAAGGAGAAGCTGTAATTCCATAGCATTGGAAGGTGCCAGCACCTTCATCTAAATTTTTATTTACTGTCAATGGTAGGTAGCTCATGGAACTTATAACCTGTGGATATGAGGGAATCGTTTAAATTTCATGTTCAGTTAAAGCTACGTATCGGTGATGGACAAACTTAAATGAATTTTACAATTTTCAAAGGGTTTAGAAAATACCTCCACTCGGATTCGAGGATTAGGAAATTTTTTTTATTCGGAGTGAATAAAAAACTAGGCGTAAAATTTAGGCAATGTTATTTCATTCAAATCAAAGTTGTTATCAGAAAGTTTTTGCAAACTTTGCCAACTTTATATGAAGCCACACAATTGTGTCATGTATTGCAGCTGGTCTAGTTTCATTACTACTTATAAACGGTGCTGTCAATCTTAGATCACTAAATGGTAATGGCAATTCATTTTTTTATTATTATTATTAAAAATTGAGGTGGATACCAGAAGCTAAACTTCAGAAGATGGAAATGCCCTAGGCCTAAAATTAATCTTATTATAATATAATAATAATAATAATAATAATAATATATATATATATATATAATATATATATATATATATATATATATATATATATATATATATATATATATATATATATATATATATATATATATATTCAACATTTGATATTTGGCAATCAGTGGGCTGACAATGCTGTTTCTTACTTTTGGGCTTTGTTATTAATTTTTCACATTGAGGAATGATGTAGATTACGACTTTACTTTCGCGACTGAAAACAGCGTTGACAATGTTCATAACTTTGTTCCTAAACGTGGCTACATCCGATTTGGTATACCTGACAGGTATTCCTAAATGTTTAGACAACAGAACTGTCAGTTTTATTTTGGCCTGAACAGGCGACTTGAGCAAATTGAAATTTCATTCGATGACCTTGAGCCTGAATGAATTGAACAGACATACCAGACCATGTGGAGTAGCATTACGGTATACCTGTTCAGTTAATTGTGATTTCTAAACTAACTAGCTAACTCTTTATTAAATTATATTACATTGTATTATATTTTGTTATATATTTATTGTTGAAATGGAAGTTCCAGCGGACAATGTAAGTTTAGTCGTTAAACTGCCTATTTCAGCCGCGTGCAAAGTATCATTAATTGCACAGGTCTCTAAAAAATAGTTTTATAAACTTGCATAGTTTTTATTTAACTTTAAATATTTTGGTGTGCTGAATCTGAAAATGAACTTCATTTTTTCCATTCACGTATAGTTTTCTTGCAAAAAAGAAAAAGGATTTTAATGAATCAATACTGATCAATCATAAAATGCATAATTTTATTATAAAATTAAACACTTAAATTTTTTATCGATGAAACACAGTTTTTTATAAATGTTAAGTATTTTATTCTGTTGGCCTTTAGAACCTTTGTTTCTTCTCTTTCTTTCATACTTCTCCTGGTGCGGTTTCGTTTTCCAGTATTCGCAGCTTCCCTTTAAGCATTCAACAGCAATCACCCATCATATTCACATCCCGTCCTTCCTGGTAGAGTCTCTCCATTTCTATAACATCCTAGTAGATTCTTTCCCCCTGTTCCTCACTCTAGTCTCCTAAGTTTTCAGGAAAGTAGTCA
>SEYY01015405.1:0-12194 GCA_009176605.1 Armadillidium nasatum | reverse complement strand
TGTAAAACGTTAGAAAATTTTAAAGATATCATTAGTAAAGACGATAATGACGTGGGTTATACAACTAAAATGAAACACAAAATTAAATTGAATGATTATGAGCCCATTCGTCAAAAAGTAAGGCGGTTTAATCCGAAGGTGCAAGAGCTTATGGACGAAGAATTAAAAACATTAGAACAACAAGGAATTATACAACCATCAAAGAGTCCATGGAGCAGTCCTATTATACCTATTATCAAGAAGAATGGCAAAGTAAGGGTATGTATTGATTATAGAGCCCTCAATCAGAGGACAGTTAAGGACAGTTTTCCACTTACCCGCTGTGAACGACTGTATTTATAATTTAAAAGGCAGTACCTATTTTAGTCTTCTAGACATGACCAAAGGATACTACAACTTACCCATGGATGAAAAATCAAGAAGAATATACTGCTTTTACAACATCTTCAAAGCATCTGGAGTTCGTACGATTACCTTTTGGCCTCTGTAACTCACCCGCGACTTTTCCAACGTCTCGTCAACTTGATGATACAAGATTTCTCAAAAACCCAAGTAATGGCCTACTTGGACGATATTTTGATCTTGGGAAGAAATTTTGAACGAACATTTGAATAATCTAAGTCAAGTTTTAGAGAAACTGCGTGAGTTTAATTTAAAAATAAAACCGGAAAAATGTAATATCTTCAGAAGAAAAGTAAAATTTTTAGGCCAGGAAGTTAGTGAAGAAGGAATATTACCATTATCCGAAAATATAGAGGCCATACAAAAAGCTCCAGTGCCCAAAACCATAAAGCAAGTTCAGAGTTTCTTGGGTAGTGTAAATTACTATAGAAGACATATTCCAGAGGCTGCTAAACTCATGAAGCCTCTCTCTCAGTTAACAACAGGAAAGAGTATAAAATGGACTCTGGAGTGTCAAGAAAGCTTTGAAAGATTAAAACAAGCTTTGGTAGAACCACCAATTTTAGCCTTCCCGGACTATGAGAGTAAAAAACCATTGGAACTGTTTGTTGATGCATCTGGGACAGGTGCCGGAGCTTGTTTAAAACAACAGCAAGACGGGGAACTAAAAGTTATAGCCTATGCCTCGATGTGTTTTGGATCCGCCCAGAGAAACTATAGTACTCTAGAGAAAGAATTAGCCGCATTAAGATGGGGAGTGAAAGTGTTTCGCACATTTTTAATGTGCCGAAGGTTTGTCATCTGGTCTGATCACCAACCCCTAACTTATTTGCACAATATGGCTGGAGTAAATGCAAGAATTGCCCGAACTTTAACAGATTTAGCTGAGTACGATTTTGAGATCAAATACCTACCCGGGAAATTTAATCACATCAGCGATTTCCTCTCTCGATGCGTTCCAGAAAATACAGAGGAAATAGAAATTGAAGAAGATATAGTACCGGTAGGATTTAAAGAAAAAGAAATTAAAGGCAGCGGAAACGCCCTGTTCGTGGCAATAGCCATATTCTTATTTAATGATGAAAAAGCTCACAAGATTCTCCGTGAGCGTGCGGTCAATGAAGTGAGAAATAATTTGAAAACCTATGGGTTAATGGACACTAAACAAACTAGACAGAATCTGAACCGAATGAATATCTCAGGTACTATGGTCAGCTCTGAGATTGTGGAAGCTTGTGCCCGTATATACGACATCCAAGTTAAAATATATCATGCTAAAGACCAATGGGTGTCATATAATGATAAAGGTACTAGGATATGTCATCTCTTAAGTATACACGGCGTTCATTTTAATTTATTGGAGAAGAATACATCTGAAGAAAGAGTAACAAGCTGTGTTGACGAAATAAATTTGTTTGTCTCAGATTTTGAAGAGGCGGAAATTCTGAAAGAGATCGTCTTATTCGAGATTGAAGATGAGGAAGAGAGTGAAGGAAATACTGAGGAAGACATAGTTGATTCAGAAAGCTTGAATTCTCATGATATAACGATTGAGTCTACGGTGGGATCAAAACCAGAGGAAACCGAAGAATTGCCAAGTAGAAGATCTACATTAAAATATACAAGAAATGAGGAACAACTAGTAGAAGAAATTAAAAAAGGACAAATTGAAGATAAAGGTTTACAAGAGTTAAGACAGATTTTACAAGAAAATAATACAGTTCAAGAACAAACTCAAAGACTCAAAGAGAAAAATTATTTAAAGAGATATATAAGATATTTGAAAAATGTACATGAAATAGATGGAATTTTGTATTACGAGGAAACTGGGAAAGATGTTCCACTCATAGGGTATAATGATTTAAAAGATTTAATCATTGACTATCATAAGACTCATTATCATCCGGGAAGAGATAAAATGATAAAGAAAATACAAGAAATTACCTGGAGTCCAAATATTCGCAACATCTGCGAACAAGTCACCCGAATATGTATAAAATGTCAACAGAGAAAATTATTACCAGCTCGACAACAAAGACCACCAACTTGGAAAGTACAAGCCAGAAAACCTTTTGATGTGGTCGCCATAGATCTTATGGAAATGCCAAAAACAAAAATAGGACAGAAATATATCTTTGTTGCTGTTGACATGTACTCAAAGTGGACATCTGCTGTGGCTATACCAGATAAAACTGCTAATACAGTACTCAAAGCATTTAAAAATATGATAGCAACATTTCTGAAAGACCCTTTAGAAATACAATCAGACAACGGAAAAGAATTTACTAATCATCTGTTTGAAGAGTTCCTCAAAACTAAAGAAATTAAGCATCGTTGTACTGTAGCCAAATATGCCACAAACTAACGGCCTCGTAGAAAGAGTGAACCAAACATTGTTAAATATGTTTAGAATGATAGATAACTTAGAAGAATGGGATGAACATCTACCTGACGTTGTGGCTGTATACAACCACACATATCACAGAGAATTAGGAAAGACACCAGCTGCAATATTTCTCAACAATGTTGAAAAGAATCAAGTAAATGACAAGACTTGGGGAAAGACACAACAAGATTATGAACCCTACAAGTTAGATGAATTAGTCCTCAAGAAAAATATTCTTAAAGGGTCATAATGTAGAAAATAAACTAGCTAAGAAATTCCATGGTCCATATAAAGTAATTAAAACATATGAAGAACGGTGTGATGTACGACCATTCAACATCAGTATAGAAATACTATATTATATAAAATACATCACAAACATTTAAAAAAGTGGTATGAAACTCCTGAAGAATTAAAAAAGGTTAATCAAGAAAATGATTTAGAAGGACAACAAGAGTAATACATCCCAACCTGATTTTGAGGGGTTTACAGAAGAACATCAAACCATGTTTAAAATAAACTGGGAAAAGGTATTCCAATATAATATTCATCTACAACATAATGTAGATCTAAATCAAGATTCAAAAGACCAAATGGCAAGTCACGAAGCTGAAAGACGAATACCTTATAATAATGCCACTTATAATATGGAGCCGTGGATTCAAGAAGAATTAGAATTCAATAGACCCAGTCGAGGAATTCCCATTATAGATGCAAGAACTTCAAGAGTATGGAAGGATCTGGTAGAATTAGAACGAAACAGTACGGTATCGAATTTGTCTTTTGATTTTTCGGGATTCTGATGGTAAGGTAATATAGAATGTCAATAGTAAGGTAAGAAAATCAAAATTGAGTTATGTTATTTTGAATCCTTGGCAAGTTACAAGTTTTGTAAGAGATAATATATTGGATTGTTTAAGTAATCAATTTATATGCTTGTTTTAATAATGATTTCAGATGAGGAATGCTGTGTCAACGAACTTTTTAATTTTAGAATCGATGCTGTTTATTTTAGCTCATGTTAAAAGAAGTTAGTTTTATGTTTATGATATGTTTAAAAAATTTTATCAGGTTTACAGAAATTGTTGGAGATTATGTTCCAGAAGAGTATTTAATTAGTACATTTAATGTAATTAATCCCTGTTTTAAATGAATTTATTGTTTTTGTAGATCATGAATTGGGGAACCAAGAGAGTTGTTGTAATTGGAGACAGTCGGGTTGCCGAACTGCAGAACACCGCAGACGGTTGGAAACCGAAACATCTGGTACGTTACAGCACTCCAGGAATGACTATGAAAGAGGCCCTAAACAAGGTGGACAAAGTGTTAGAAGACAATGTAGTGGAGGACCAAGAACCTATAGACATAATAGTGATCATGTGTTTACATTGTGAACTCACCAAATTAATAGAGTGGAAAAATTCAGGTTGTAAAATAATGGTTCCGAATAATCAGTTAGATTTGGATGCATTGATTGAGCCAATTAAAGTTAAAATTTTTGGACTGGAAGGATAGGTATGCTTATTGCCAGATTATAATTACCGTCCCATTTATCCCAAATTTTGGAATATATAACCGTAACAAACTATACAAAAAATTAGATCCCACCCAAGTCAAATTATTATATCCATATCGATGTAGTCTCAGTTTTAATCGACAAATGAGAGATCTTATAAGTAGATTCTTTAATCAATGGGATAAAAAACTAACTCCAAGACCTTTAGCTCTCACCCGAATGGAATATTTCAATACGGTAAACAGGTATAATCATGGTAAAAATACAGTTAGACCTTTTCAAGGTTCCACCAAGGATGGCCTACATTTTCTAGGAGCCACAGTGGGCAAATGGTGGAAATTACTCAAGCAACATCATGAGTACCTAAATAAACAACCAGGGAAGTCCTATCGTGCCATCGAAGAATCAACACTTGTGAGAACAGGCTTGGAACAACAAATGGCCCAGTTAAGGGTTAGACCCCAAAGGTCAACAAGGAGGACGACCGGACAAGCGATATCATCAAAGGACAAGTTTAGAACCTCAAGAAACCCCATAGGAGATCACACTATCATACAACTGGCCGGTATAGAGGAGAAAACAACAGATGCACTAATTTGGAACAGGCAGGACCTTCAAGACCTTACAATGCTAGACCCAGAAGAGTTGATGATCTCAGAATCAAGATTCAGAATCGACAAAACCAAAGCCCTTGTAACATGCAAAGTGTACAGACACATTTCGGTACGGGCCGCACCATGACAATAGAAACTAGAACATTTTACAAAAAAGTTCATAAAAGATTTTAGCCATCCTGGTACTACTTAAACTCTCTAAATGGCCCTATGAAATACTTTGAGAAGGGGGTGTAGTAGGCCCTCCTGAAGAAAAATCGTTTTAAAATTATGGTGATAGGTATTGTGGTGTTGGTTTTTATGATAACTTAAGAAATGAGCAATATATGTTAAGTGAAGTATTTAATAAGAAAGAAAAAGAAATATAATAAAAAGATAAGTAAATCGATAAGAAGAGAAAGAAAAAATTAGACATGAAAGAAACGAAGAAAAAGTAACAGAAACAATAAGTAAATCAGGTCTAGCATGAACGCAAAGTTAGGGCTACAAATTTAAACTCTCAGAAAATTATGAAATTTGAAAAAATCAAGAGAAAGGCAAGTTAAGCATAATATGTATTTCTTCGTGAATTAAGAAAATAACATGAAAAAGATGAGAATAAATAAAGGAATTAATAAACATAAGGATTAAGAAAATTATACGAAGTTCAAATCAAGATGGCGCTTAAGATTTCGAAAATAAAACAACAAACAGAGTCCGTTACCAAGTTGCCAGAAAAGAAAAAGAAGAGAAAAGAAAAAAGAAAGAGAACCTGAATTTTGACAACTCGCTAAAAATAAAACTTCCTGATTGGTTGATCTTAAAAAAAATGACAACCTATGATAGTTGTCAGAATTCATAATTTGAAAATTTTGAAAGAAGTAGTCATTCTGATTTTGGTTCTGAAATCGAAAAGTTCTTTGCTCCGTAAACGAATTTTATATAGTAATATTTTATATTGATAAAGGTGATAATATTTGAAAACTTACAGAACTCTTTCGAGTATTTGATATTAGAGTGTTAAATATACAGACCTCTTTCGAGGAATTAAGGTTAAAGGTAACTTATTTTAGAAAATTTACAGAACTCTTTCGAGTATTTGATATTAGAGTGTTAAATATACAGACCTCTTTCGAGGAATTAAGGTTAAAGGTAACTTATGTTAAACCTTACAGAACTCTTTCGAGTATTTGATATTAGGTTGAATATTAGAATATACAGACCTCTTTCGAGGACCAATTGATATACTTGGGCATATTTACCGTGTGTTTATTTTTGATTTAAAACTCAAGAAATACGAGTTTAATTAAGATATTTGTACAAATTGTTGAAAGAATAATTAATGTCAGAGGATATTCATTTTATATAGTAACTGTAAATATATTTAAAGTAAACCAGATTAATTGCTTTATACTTTTATAAACTTTTGTTTTTGTTTAAGTAAACCATTTTGGTTTAAATTGTTCCTTTTTGAAGTATATGCTTTGCATTAGATTATACCATAATTAAGTTAAAGATTTTTGGTTTTGTTTTGGACCTGTGTAAACTTTATGGTTAGTTATAGATAACGAATTTTATTCGATTAAGAGAAGTTAAAATATACTTTATATTGTAAGGTAGATTATTTGTAAGATAACGAGTGATTTATTAAATTGTCATCGCCAATTGACCTAAATTAGTAATATTTAATAATCCTTTAACTTAGTATTAAAACTGAATAGAACTTAGACAATATTTTAATAAATATTGTTGATTCAAATTAAAAACAACTCTGAACTATTTTAAGTGGTTTAATCTTATTCTAAAACGAAACAGAACTTAGAAAATCTTTTAATAAATATTATTGATATAAATTAAAAACAACTTTGAAATATTTTAAACAGTTTGCTATTGTATTAAAACGAAACAGAACTTAGAAAATCTTTTAATAAATATTATTGATATAAATTAAAAACAACTTTGAAATATTTTAAACAGTTTGCTATTGTATTAAAACGAAACAGAACTTAGAAAATCTTTTAATAAATATTATTGATATTAAATTAAAAACAACTTTGAAATATTTTAAACAGTTTGCTATTGTATTAAAACGAAACAAGACTTAGAAAATATTTTAATAAATATTTTTAATACAACTTGATTAAAACTCTGAGATAATTTTCATCGTTTACTGTTATTATAGCATTCGCTCAGGACTTAGAAAATATTTTAATAAATATTTTTAATACACTTGATGAAAACTCTGAGATAATTTTCACCGTTTACTGTTATTATAACATTCGCTCAGGACTTAGAAAATATTTTAATAAATATTTTTAATACAACTTGATGAAAACTCCGAGTTAATTTTCACAGTTTACTGGTATTATAGCATCCACTAAAGACTTAGAAAATATTTTAATAAATATTTTACTATATTCACACTTAACTTGAAACAATTTCGCACGGTTAATCTTGACATAACATCAATTCGAAACATTAAACAACAGTTTAATAAACATTATTATAGTATCGAACTACATAAGTGTTGGTGAATACTATATGATAATATCGGAAGGTATAAGTTTATAGTAAGTAGGAAATTAGGAAAATAAAACCCTCTTTTATTAATTAAAATAAGGTTATAAAGAATATAACATAACAAAACGATTGTTTATTATATAATAATAAATAATAAGTCAGAAATTCATTCTCTAATATCAACATAGTTCACATCAAGTAGATGAACGACCTTTAATCTGAAAAGATAATAAATCATTAGAAACCTTGAATAATAGTAATGGAAACACAACGCAATTTCTGAAATATTTGTTGTAGTTGGTTCTTATTATAAAATAGATAGAATTGATAACTACGACAACATATTAGAATAGGAGCAACTGAAAGGACCACTGTCATTGTTAAGTGATGGCTTGAGACTAGAAATATGAATGGATTCTAGTATTTTTAAGTTGAGTAGTTGGTTGGTTGGTTTGTGTGATGATGGAGAAATGATTAGGGTTTATAGGGTGGTCTTTACTATGGCTATGATTTCTAATGCTGGAAAGGTTATGAGAAGTGAAAAAATTACTCATTCGTGCCAAATGACCCCTAAATTCTTCTGTTCTAAGGGCAAGTTGGTGCTGGGTGCTACCAACATAAGTCATTACAGACACCACAAATATATTTATAAGCAACAGAAGAGCGTAGGTTTGTTAGTAAAGGTTCTTTATGATTAAGAAAAGAACCTATAGATCTATTGGGTGTAAAGATGAAATTAAATTTTATATGAGGGATGTGCAATTTGTAGGATTTTTTGAAGTGTTTTTAAGTTTAAGGTATGAGTGATCATAAAAAGGTAGTTTAATGAAGAACTTTCTGAACCAACAACTTCCCAACATCAAATTCACCAAAGAGAAAGAATCTGAAAATAGCTTGCCTTTCCTGGATATTCTCATCAGTAAAAACTCAGCTTATTATAACTTAAGCATTTATTATAAACCTACCTGTACCAATATCTCAAAATTTTTTCAGTCAGGTTCCTTTTCATTACAAATTCAATAGTATTAAAACTTTAACCTACAGAGCCTTCCATTTATTTTTGAATTACCATAATCTCCATAAAGAATTTGACTTTTTGGTTAAATTGTTCAACTCTAATCTGTACCCTTCCTCTCTAATTTACACACTAATCAAAAGATTCCTTACATCTATATTTTACCTTAACATTTAATCATTAACCATCCCTAAACTCCTCTTTATATATATATATATATATATATATATATATATATATATATATATATATATATATATATATATATATATATATATATATATATATATATATATATATATATATATATATTTTTTTTTTTTTTTTTTTTTTTTTTTTTTTTTTTTTTATTTTAAATATAAATATATTTATTAATAAGAATAAAGTTGATAAATTTAAGACACCTGAAGGAAGAATAGAAATTTATTGGTTTAAACCAAGTCACAGAAATAAAAAAGAAAATTCAACAGAGAAAGAGAAAACTTTGTTTTTTCCTCAACCTTGGGTAAGAAAATATTAATTGTTAAAATAGAAGAAGAGAAGATAATAAAAATCTCCATAAGTTTATTAAATAAGGTTGTGAAATATGAGAGTAAAATCATGATAATAAATTTAGTAATAGTTAATTTAAGAATTAATAACTAGAGTAAAGCATTTGATTTAGAGGTTGTTAAAGAATTAAATTCAATTTTGATATTAGAAAAATATTTATAATAATTAAATTAATAGATTGGAATAACGAACCATTATAATTAACAAAAAGAAAATTTTAAAGACAGATAGACATGTTGAAATTGGTAGGATGTGTTAATTGTTATTCTGTGTTTTTCTTTTAAGGGAATCAGTCGAGGATTGCCACAACACCCCTTAAGGATTGGTTGTTAACAGTTCTTCAGAAATACATCTTACAAAATAATATAAAAAGAACATCAAGACTTTCTGTTTAGAAAAACATCGCTTAAAAAAAAAAAAAAAAAAAAAAGATTCCCTAGAGAAGAAATCCACCAGATTATGACTACACCCAAGGTATCTAATAATCATTTATAACCTTGTTTATTTTTTTTTTATTTCACCTCTGGTGGGCAAAGGGCCAGAGGCCTACTAATATTCCACCAGAGTTAGGGGGAAAGTCAGGAACATGGTCAAATTAAACACTGACATGACTTGATACACAGCATTTAAAGGTGTATAAGTCATAGAAAGTTGGAAAAATAGATGAAGGAAGTGTGTTCCAGACTTTACCAGTAGAGTACATTTTACATTTCACCTTCTCAGGGGGTCTCTAGTGTACCTCCACCCCACTCTGGAGTGTCTATGCTCCAACTACCTCTCCACACATTTCCACATTTTACAAGCTCTTACTTTTACATTACCTTTATAAAACAAATCAAAATGGCAAAACCAATAGTCCAACTTTCAGCTCATTTTAAAAAGTGGTTTGCCCCTCCCCCCCCCTTCTTTTGAAAAAGGGTCAAATTTCAACAAAAAAAAATTAATCGTAATAGGCTCAGAAAAACGCTAGAAATGGACTTTTCTTATAGGTAAAAAATCGGTAATTGTAGCGTTCACGGGAGTGGATTTTTTCGTTCGAGACAAGGTTGCTAATATACCTACGCGTTGGGAGTTCGACTAGAACTACGCGTAGGAATTTGAAACTAACAACATAGCCTAAGAATTTGTGATACGACAAGGTTGCTGGATCATTGGCGTTAAAAAAAAAAAAATAAAAAAAAAAAAAAAAAAAAAAAATATATATATATATATATATATATATATATATATATATAATATATATATATATATATATATATATATATATAAATAAAAATAATAAAATAATAATAATAATAAAATAATAATAATAAAAATAATAATAATACTAATAATAATAATAATAATAATATGTAGAGATAGAAGTATAAGTGAAAATTTTATCACCACCACCACTCACGGGTCGGGGTACGGGGGGCAGAGCCCCCCGTAGACAAACGCTCGTGTGCCATGCATTTGCAACTTGTATTATAAAAATATGCATTATTGCAGTACAGCAATGAAATCGTAAATGCATGGCACACGATCATTTGTCTACGGGGGGCTCTGCCCCCCGTACCCCCCGACCCGTGAGTGATGGTGATAAATTTTCACTTACATTCCTCTCTCTCTCATATATATATATATATATATATATATATATATATATATATATATATATATATATATATATATATATATATATATATATATATATATATATATATATATATATATATATATATATATATATATATATATAATATATATTAATTATTATTATTATTATTATTATTATTATTATTATTATTTTTTTATATACCCCATATCCTGCATCATGCAAAATTCTTGTAAATTTTAACTATTATTTCCATTTTTAGCTTCACCATATTTTAAAATATAGCAACTCGTCAAAACATTGAAAGATTTTTTTTTTTTTTTTTTTTTTTTGAGAGCGGCCTCACCAACGAGGGCACGTGAGAGAGTTTTATAATGGCCGCAAACGATATTATGACGTCATAATTATTCCTATTATTTTAAACTTTTTTTTTTAATTTAAGTGTTTTTTTAATTTTTTTTTCTTACAAAATAATTTGGCGTTCATCGATTAACCAAAAAAATAAGCAAACATATCATTTCCTTTTTGTAGTTACGCTGAGAAGAAAACAAAAAAAAACGGCACGTCGTATCAGTTTCAGTTGAACTCGCAATGCGTGAATAAGTAGTTTCAATCGAACTAGCAACCCGTAGGTATGTAGGTATTTTCAGCAACCTTGTCTCGTACGAAAAAATCCACTCCCGTGAACGCTACAATTACCAAAAAATCTATATACACTGAAAATTTCAGAAGAATCGTCTGAAAATTTAAAAAAATTTTGAAACTTGACTGTTCCTTTAGGTATAATTTTCCATTTTAACCCCAGCCGGCAAACCCTGGTTTTCCCTGATTTTTAGCCAGGGTCAGGGTCAGTAAAAATGGCTAGGGTTGGCCGGGGCCCCGGTCGGTTGATAACTGTGAACACTACAATTACAAAAAATTTTAAGTTCTACATATCCCAATCATTTTTTTTTTTTTTGTACATGTTGCCACCACTCTCAGGCAGTGCCCTTTTCAAGGAGGGGGCATAATTAAGATATAAAAAAAAAACCATCCAATACAGAACTAACATAGATCCCTCAGGCGGGGGGCGCAGATAGAGGCTTTAAAGAGAGGTAGGTTAAATACAGCAGGAAAAACAGACGATGGGCGTTCAACATAACTGAGATGGCTGGAAAGTTGGTACCACAACGTGCAAGTCTAGTTTGCCAAGCTCACAATATTCGAATATCCATCTAAAATTCTACACATCCTATAATGTGAAACTTTCAAAATTTCTTTTGGCGTAAAATTTTAATGTGGCTAATTTTTTTTCGCCAAATATCTGCGAATGTGTAAGAATGTGTACGAATATCCATCTAAAATTCTACACATTCTATATTTAGATGGTGTAGCAAGGAAACACAATCATATCCTTACTTGGTGAGGTATTTCTCTTTGCAAAAGATAATGTATCTTAATATGATTTCTGGGAATATAGTAATAATTCGATCTGGCACGATACCTCTTTATTTTTCAATATATTGAAAATACGAAGTCAAAATATGTTTAAATGCATTCTACACATACAATTACTATACGGTAAAGGAATATAAATACATAATAAAAAGAAAAAACTATTAAAAAAATTTTTT
>SEYY01015404.1:0-18446 GCA_009176605.1 Armadillidium nasatum | reverse complement strand
GGCTACCTTTCTTCGGAATATAATATAAAATTCCAAATGCAAGGACCGTGAAGAAAAGACATTGACTTTGTTATTGGACCCATTTTGAATTCTTCAACTTCCGATGAATGTGAAGATACTGAATATAAACCATGCGAAACGAAAAAGAATTTTAAGTCAAGATTCTCTTTCAACTTCGCAAATGAGATATGAGAGCTTCCAAATGTAGCACAGGCTAGCAGCAGAACTGATGTTTCTGATAGAGCAGCAACAATTTTTATAAATGCAGCTTATAAAAGATATGAGAGTAATTACAAAAGACAATTCTTCTAAAGTAGTCGATCGTTGCAAATTCAGAAGGGAAAGAGTAAAAACCCAGCAGTGACTTGAAAAGAGAACTTGAAATGAGGAAAAATCAAAACGTTCTTCATCAAAATTCGGGATATACTTTGACGGCCGAAAAGACGAGACTTTAATTCAGGTTAAGAAAAGAGAAAGGGTAGGTTGGAAACCCATAACAGGAATTTCAAACACAAATACTTCATTAAGCTTGTTACAAAACGATCCAGGAAAAATAAGTAATTTCACCTGATTAACTACATCAAATAAATTTTTGAGATTTTATGTTTCAACAAAAAACCCATCGGAGAAGTTTAAAGTTTAACAGAGTATGTTATTAGAGTTTACGCATGCGCATCATTTGATATTAAAACTCAGTCATCTTGTTGGCATGGGGTCAACACTTTCACAGCATAAAAATAATCTCGATTTTTGCATAATGAGTTAATGGGCATAAAAGATTGAACATTGCTAAGAAGCCCATATTTAGAACATCCTGAATATATTCTATTAGAAATGCTGTCCGACAACCGAAAACACACACACACGCAGAGAGAGAGAGAGAGTTGGGCCTTCGAAAAATTGCAAAATGTTGACATCGCTAAAGCATAACAAAATGTTTGTGAATTTAAGATTCTTGCACTAAATTCAAAGCAGAGGAATTTATAGATCTAATTGACTGGCATTCAGTTACACTTATTGATCCATTACTTACGGTATTATTTCTGATAATGAACTAAAGACGATGATTTTGGATGTTCCTTCTGAAATTGATAATTTAAAATTTTACCATTCAATTTCTAACTGATATTACTCCGAACGTAGCCATAAAAGAACTCTGCTTTGTTCACCATTTGATTACTCTATGATAGATCTTTTGAATGTGCTAAGTGGTTGGCGGGCCAAAATAGTTTTAAAGGTTCAAAATCGTGATTTAAAAATGGAAAAAATAAATGTAATGTCCAATTTAGAAAATGGTTTTACCATCCAATTTCTAACTGATATTACTCCGAATGTAGCCATAAAACAACTTTGGTTTGTTCACCATTTGATTACTTTATGATAGATCTTTTGAATGTCATAAGTGATTAACGGGCCAAAATAGTTTTAAAGGTTCAAAAATGTGATTTAAAAATTGAAAAAAATAGATGTAATGTCCAATTTAATAAATGATTTTACCATTCAATTTCAAACTGATATTACTTCGAACGTAGCCATAAGAGAACTCTGCTTTGTTTACCATTTGATTACTCTATGATAGATCTTTTGAATGTACTAAGTGGTTGGCGGGCCAAAATAGTTTTAAAGGTTCAAAAACGTGATTTAAAAATTAAAAAAAATAGCCATAATGTCCAATTTAGAAAATGGTTTTACCATCCAATTTCTAACTGATATTACTGCGAAAGTGGCCATAAGAGAACTCTGGTTTGTTCACCATTTGATTACTCTATGATAGATCTTTTGAATGTGCTAAGTGGTTGGCGGGATAAAATTGTTTTAAAGGTTCAAAAACGTGATTTAATAATTGAAAAAAATAGATGTAATGTCCAATTTAGAAAATGGTTTTACCATCCAATTTCTAACTGATATTACTCCGAACGTAGCCATAAGAGAACTGTGGTTTGTTCACCATTTGATTAGTCTATGATAGATCTTTTAAATGTGCTATGTTGTTGGCGGGCCAATATATTTTTAAAGGTTGAAATACGTGATTTATAATTGGAAAAAATATACGTAATCTGCAATTTTTGAAAATGGTTTTGCCAACCAATTTCATCCAAAAATATTATTATTATTATTATTATTATTATTATTATTATTATATATTATTATTATTATTATTATTATTATTATCATAATTTTTATTTAATTTTTTATATAATTTATTATTATTATCATTGCTATTACTATTATTATTATTATTATTATTATTATTATTATTATTATTATTATTATTATTATTATTATTATTATTATTTATTATTATTTTTATCAGTAGTATTTTTATTATTATTTATTATTTTTATTATTATTTTTATTATTATTTTATTATTATTATTATTATTATTATTATTATTATTATTATTATTATTATTATTATTATTATTATTATTATTATTATTATTATTATTATTATTATTATTATTATTATTATTATTTTTATTATTATTTTTATCAGTAGTATTTTATTATTATTTTTATTATTTTTATTATTTTTATTATTATTTATTATTATTATTATTATTATTATTATTATTATTATTATTATTATTATTATTATTATTATTATTATTATTATTATTATTATTATTATTATTATTATTATTATTATTATTATATTATTATTATTATTATTATTATTATTATTATTATTATTATTATTATTATTATTATTATTATTATTATTATTATTATTATTATTATTATTATTATTATTATTATTATTATTATTATTAATTTATGATTATTATTATTGTTATTTAATTAAAATTTGTCCTTTTAAAATATTTTTTGGCGTAAAAAAATATCTTTTGGCGTAAAATTTTAATGTGGCTATTTTTTTTCGCCAAATATCTGCCAATGTGTACGAATGTGTACGAATATCCATCTAAAATTCTACACATGGGATGCAGAAAGAGTACCGATATATATATATCGATATTGAAATTTTTAACGATGATATTTTAACAGCCAATATATCGATATTTTATCCTCAATATCGAATCATCGATATTTTTTTTTACTTCAAGAAATTTGAAGCAGTTTTCAGCTCCTTTATATTTAAGCAAAATTTAAGTAAAATTTAAAATTTAAAATTTAAAAATTCAAAATTTAAAATTTAAGCAAAATTTGTGTATTTTTAATGTGCGTGCTTGTTGGATGATGCTGACATTTTGTTTAACTCAGAAGAGGATGGGAGGTTAGATCATGCAAGAAAAGTAGTCCATAAAATTTTTTTGAAAAGATTCTATGATAAAAACATAGACTTTACTAGTTAAAGTCTATGGATAAAACCAATAGGTTACCATAGGGCCCCATGCAATCAGAGTCCAATAGGGCCTGTAGTGTTAAACATTTTTCCTTTATTCTGGCAACCTTGCATTAGTGGTTGGCCCAATTTCAACAAAGCCTTTCGCTTTCCTTATAGCCTACGTCCGTGGTTGTACTAGGTGTTGTTAAATTGTTGTGGTTATTACCCTTAGTTAATTAAATTGTTTTTAGGTGTTTTTAGTGTACAAATGCGTTTTCCGTTTCTCAATTAGGTAATAAATAAAAATGAAACTCCCAATTTTTTTTTCTACTTAGCCTAAGTACATAGAGGGAATTATAGCAATATGTATTTTTTCGGTGTATCAAGGTTTTTGTAAAAAAGTAAAAGATTAAAATGATTCAAATTTTTATTTGTTTCCAATATGGTGTACCATTTCGTCTGCTGCATAGCATATTCGTTTGCTATATTCAGAGACGTACTGTCCTTTCACTGTCATTTATTTATTTTTTTTTTTTTTTTTTTACGATGTGTAAAAAAAGGGTAATTGTAGTGTTTACAGTTGTGGATTTTTTCGAAGGAGACCAGGTTGCTGAAACTAACAACATACCTACGTGTTGAGAGTTTGACTGGAACTGTGAGTAGGGATTTGAAATTACATATATTATAAATGGTTTTAATTTATCATCTATTTAATTTATTTTCCAAAAAACTTTTCAAAATATCATAAATTTAAGGTATAACATGTTATACTTTTATTTGCAAATTATCAGTTTTATTGTACTAAAAAAAAATGCCAGTTTGGAATTAGTAAAAGTGAGTAGCAAGTCATAATGCAAGAAGAAGAATGGATCCATTTCGAGGCTAGATCAACTTACGCGATGAGTTTGCTATATGATCATAGGAATGAAAATTGCAAATAAATTTTATATTTTGTGTAACTGTTTAACCTTTGAAAAAAAAATTTTTTTTTTTTTTATCCAACCATTTTGTTGCTTTGCATAGAAAAAACTTTTTTTTTTATTATTTTTATTTAGCATAGGGCCATAATGATTAGGGATTCAAAAATATTTCAGATTGTATAGTTAGTCAAGATACACATTTTATAATTGAAAATTTTTTTGTATGACCAACCATTTTGCTGCTGTATACAGGAAAAACTAATATTTGAAAATTTTTACCATGCGTGGGTATAAAAAAAAAAACTTTTCAGAGGATACTCAGTTGAGCAAGTTACACATTTTGAGGAAAAAATTTTTTATACTGAACTATTTTGGTAGTGGATAGGAAATATTTTTAAAAATTTCATGCGCATAGCATCAAAATTGTGGGTATACAAAAAATTGTTCTAAATAAAAAAAAAATATGTATCATCTAACTGTACAACCTCTAAAAATTTTATGAACTTTGCTTTGGCAAAAATAAAATTATGTTCAAAAATAATTATTTTTACAATTTTTTTTTTTTATTTTGAATTTTCACAATTATTAATATTTGTGGGAATGCAATGGACTGTTTTTTGAAATTTGCTGAAAAATTTGCTTCTCTGTCTTTAAGTTTTTTTAAAAATATTTCAGTCGAAACAAGTTTTTTTTTTTTTTTTTTTTTTCAAATTTTGTTTATATAATTTAAAATAATAATCTTACCCTTTTAATATTAATAAGAATCACTACTGTACAGCCATTTTTAAAATACAGTGGTTAGATTTCCCCCATTTTATTTTTTCATCACCTTCAGTTTTTAAAAAATATAAAAATATTAATGTATATTTTTAAATGAAAAAAAATTCAGGCATATTCATATTTATTAAAAAAATTATAATGTATTTATATTATAAAATTTTAATTTTTAGACTTTCAAGTCCTTTGGTGAGGAAGTCTATTTCCTAAAAAAAAAAAATTATATATATATATATATATATATATATATATATATATATATATATATATATATATATATATATATATATATATATATATATATATATATATATATATATATATATATATATATATATATATATATATATATATATATATATATATATATATATATATATATATATATATATATATACTATATAGTGAACCCACACACACACCTCCTTACTCAATATTTAAATACTATATCACTACTATCTTTCAATTTTGATGAAACTTGGTATATTTGTTGAACTTTGTGTAATTATGATTTTTTTCGTTTATTTTTATTATTTATTTATTTATTTATTTTTAGGTAAAAATTTTTGGTACTTACATATTAAAAATAATTTATATATATATATATATATATATATATATATATATATATATATATATATATATATATATATATATATATATATATATATATATATATATATATATATATTACCTAACCTTAACCTAACCTGCTTAACTTAACCTAACCTAACCTACCTAACGTAATCTTTTCAACCATTCCTAACCTAAGCAAAATGTGTCTCTCTCTAATATATATATATATATATATATATATATATATATATATATATATATATATATATATATATATATATATATATATATATATATATATATTAGCGCAACTTCTGCTGCGGTGTCATTAATACATAAGTACCAAAATTTTGTATTAAAATTTTTTATAAAAGTGAGAAGTTCCAAGTTTTCTATCCTATTATCTCTTATTTATTGATCGATTTTAAACATTCTTATAGGACTATATTTTAAGATCTCTTTCAGGGATTATTATTATTACTACCAAACCGTTCAAGAGTTATTTGTTTTTATTTTTTACCCAAATGTTATTTTAAGATACAAAAATTATTTTTTTAATGTCTTAAAAATATATATATTTTTAAAACGTTAAAACTAACCTAACCTAACCTAAGCTAACCTAACCTAAGCTAACCTAACTTTTATCTATGTACCAATTTGCAATTTTCTACTTTCAGAGCTTTTTATTCATTATTTTATTTACGTAAATTAAAATCAATTATGGATATAAAAAAAGAAATAACAATAAAGGAAGAATTGGAAGAAATTTGTCAAGAGGATATAGAAGATGTTCAGGTAATTTATTAATATATATAATATATATATATATATATATATATATATATATATATATATATATATATATATATATATATATATATATATATATATATATATATATATATGAGTAAATTTAGT
This sequence comes from Armadillidium nasatum, assembly GCA_009176605.1. Taxonomy (NCBI): domain Eukaryota; kingdom Metazoa; phylum Arthropoda; class Malacostraca; order Isopoda; family Armadillidiidae; genus Armadillidium; species Armadillidium nasatum. The sequence continues at coordinate 11,966 of SEYY01015404.1, read as the reverse complement.
ACTTAGTTTCAGCATATGTTTTACAATTTTCAATTTCAATATTTTATTCAGAAGTACAATTACAAATTTTACAGTGTTTCAGTAGGTCCTATTCTACTAAATACAATATTAATAATTTGTAAGCTGAACATTACCCTGAAAAGGGGCTTCTAAGGGGGCTACACATTGATTTCCATTGAATCCCAAAGTTTAGTTGATAAATAGTTCATCAAAATATTTTAATAACCATTTGAAAGCGTAATACTAATTTGAATTTTATCATAATAATTGAATACTAGTTTTTATTTATCAAAATTTTTGTTTTTCACTTGAAAGTATAACATAGGGTAAGTAAAATAGTCCATTTATGCGTAAAATGCGATACATGTGAAAAATAATGGTTAAATAGCATTGATTAATCGTGATTTCATTCTAATCGAATACTTTCTATGAATATTTGATAAGCCTCTCACCATTATTATTTCATATTAAGTAAAAAAGTATTTAAATTGGAAGAGAAAAATAATAGAAAGTATATTACTGATATTACAGTTTTAAGATCTTTTCAACTGCTCATATATATATATATATATATATATATATATATATATATATATATATATATATATATATATATATATATATATATATATATATATATATATATATATATATATATATATATATATATATACAGTGTATCTTCTAACTATTAGGACAGAACCTGTCAAAACATGTAACGAATTCATGCAACCACTTCTATTTTGCGAATGACTATGTAAAACATGTAACGAATTCATGCAACCACTTCTATTTTGCGAATAGGAACGAACTCCTGTTGACGACTGTACATGTTTGAATGTGTTCCATATGATGTTACGAGGTCTTACCTTGATCGATGTTCCTGTAATGCTTTATTGAATGTAGTGTGTAAGCATCGTTTGTTATGGAAAGTAGTTTGGAACGTGTTGTAATAAAGTTTTGTATGGAAGTAGGGAAAAGTGCATTGGAAACATTGTGTATCTTATGGAGATGGAATACTAACGTTATCCAATATTTTCTGGTGGTATAGAATGTTTTAGATGGTTTAGACTATGTCAAAGACATCTCGAATAGATGAAAATATTGAGGTGAGGCAAATGTTGTGTGAAAATCTTCATTTGCCATTAAGAATGATTGCAGTGGAGTTTAATATTAGCAAAGATCAACTTTTGAAAATAATCTGACATTCTAGACTATGTCTGGCTCAATCTGGAGACTGGTTCTTGTTGCACGATAATGCTCCATATAATGCGACAACTGTCAGAGTTTCTCGCGAAGAAAAGCGTCACAAAGGACTTCAGCTCCCACTGTATTCATTAGAAATGGCTCCATCCAATTATTTTCCATTCGCTAAACATAAATTACACATGAAGGGGCATCATTTCTACAGTGATGAGGATATTCAAACCAACGTGATATATTAATTACAAAGATATGAGCCTGCAAACTTCCACAATGACATTCACCATTTGTACAACCATGTCCAGATGTGTATTGATAATTGATATAGGAGGCAAGTGTGTTTAAGGCATATATATATATATATATATATATATATATATATATATATATATATATATATATATATATATATATATATATATATATATATATATATATATATATATATATATATATAAAAGATTTTAAGTTGAAAATTATACAGGAAATTTTGTTTTTTGCATTTCTTTATAGTTAAAGGAAAGTTATTGGAAAATTCTGGTTCCGGCTGAAATTTTTTTTTATTGAATTTCAGCTAATTCCAGTTTTGGCCAGAACTGAAAATTTCAGTTCTGGTACACCCTAACATATATATATATATATATATATATATATATATATATATATATATATATATATATATATATATATATATATATATATATATATATATATATATATATATATATATATATATATGAGCCACCACAACTGCATGTGTATCAAGTGTGATAGGTAACCTATGGCATCAGTTGCTGTGTTCAGCATTTTGTGATGATACAAATAAGGTATGTCCAAGCTTGCAGATTTTCAACGAGGAAAAATTGTTAGCTTCTAGTTACATCATCCAAGGGCACGAGTCCATATTCGTTCTTTATATAAGATCCTAAACCAAATCATTTTAAAAGAAAGCCCTTTCCTAAATTTCTAATATTTGTTTACATCATAGGATAATTTCAGATTCACTGCGGCAAAATTAAAGGTTGGAATGTGTGAATGTATATTTCATCGCAGAAACTTTACATATTGCTTAAGCCATATTTAAAGATTCTGATTTGTTGGACACCATGCTTGAAGAATCTTTAAGATTTTTACAGAATCTTTGCAGTGGAATGCATCCATATATCCATCAGTGAAAGTGTTCAGTGACCTGTGGTTTAAATATTTCATTTAACAAATACCTTCACAAGATGTCTTTTATATGATCCTCCTTAAGTAATCATGTATAATAATGTAAATATTTGTGAAAGAAAAATTGAAAAGCAGATAGAAGTATCGTATTGTATCTTTGTAAAGTTATTATTATATGGTCAAGGAAATTTTTTTCATTTTCTCCCCCCTCCCCCCAAAAAAAACAAAAAAATGCTCAATCTTTGATCCCTCATTACCAAAGAATTACACTGACTTGATCTCTGTAATGTAGAAAGGTATTCTTAGAAGCTGAAGGTTATATTATGTCATTAGTAATAAAAGAAATATTTGGGGCTAAGTATACACTGCAAGTGATAGATTCTCAAAATATAGGTAATGACCCATTGAGAATTTTTTTTTTCTTTTTAAATATTATTTCTATGATTTTTTCTTACAAAGTCCAATCTTGTATACGTATTGATGAAAAAAGTCAATGAGAGCTTAAAACTTTATCTTAAGTAGGTCTTGTTGTTACTCCTTAACTTATACAGTAATTAAAACTTAATGATTTTACTTTGATTACTACTAAATATAAAATTCAAATTGTAATATAGTGCCTTTAATATTTCAACAGAATTTTTAAGAGAATTAATGTTATTAAAATTTTAATCGTAATGTCTGTTTGACAGATGGTTTTCCGATGGATTAACTGGTTGTGCGTTTATATATAAATGTTGCATCTTATATGACTTTTAATAGTACAGTATTTGGTTGTTATTTTTATAGCTTTGTTTAACCTATTATATGACTTGTAAAATGTGTTGAGAGGCAGATAAATATATTTCCAATTAGTTTCGATGCATGAAAAAAATACTACTGTTGCAGTTAAGGATTCTAGTGTGTTATGTATACCTGCTTCATTAAAGTATTTTAATATTGATTTTAAAATATTACTAAAAAAATTCAACTTACGTAAAGTCAATTTATCAAATCTGTGGGGAAGTCCGTGTCTTTTATTAAATCTCAGTCTATTATTCAAGATTGGTCCAGAAATGGTTGAAAAAATTGAATTTACTAGTTTAAAAATTGACTTTCCTTTATTTGTTGTAATTCTCCTTTTTGAGGATATTCAAAATAGATCAGATACTGAAAATTTTTAATAAGACTTACTCGAAAACTATTTTTGAATGTCTTTTTTTTTTTTTTTTTTTTTTATCATCAGAGAAGTATTAGATGAAATTTGTTTTAATTATCATTTGACTTTTAATTTGATAAATATTCTTGCTTTACTTTTTTTTACCTTCTCTGAATATTCACATTTTGATTTCTTGTAAAGGTTAATTTATTTGTATCGGTTATTATGGTATATATATATATATATATATATATATATATATATATATATATATATATATATATATATATATATATATATATATATATATATATATATATATATATATATATATATACTGTACCTACATGTGTATTAAAATAGGATTTTTCGTACCATTCAAGGTAGTTATTCACTTATTGCTCCCGTCATTTCTATTTTCATTAAATTTATGCAAGTATGTGAGTGAATAATTAACAAAAACATGGTTAGAAAAAGTTGCCAAAAAATTTCAGGCTCATGTTACTTATTGCCAGACTTGGACTAAGTAAATCATCGCTAAAAACAAATTTAAAAAAGAAATAAATAAATTGGAATTATGGTACGAAAAAGTAAAGTAATATTTTTTGAAAAGGAAGGAAAAAATGTTTTTAAAATACCAATAATTTTTTTCAAATATTTCGAAATCAATTTTTATTTAGTATCTCAATTACCCTAATCTAATTAATTCCTCTCGCATACATTCTAAAAACTTTAAGTTATGTAAATGATTGCTTATTTTTATCATATGATTGTAGGAATCTTCAGAGAATCTCCTCGTTTGTTCTGGGATTTTGTTGAATAAAGAAACCAAGAATGAAAACACACAAGAAGATTTTTCAGATTGTGAATCGGTAACAAATTATTTAGAGAATGAGAATGACAAGGAACCCAATATGGTAAGCTGTTTAAAATTTATGTAAGTCTTCAGGCATATATATATATATATATATATATATATAATATATATAATATATATATATATATATATATATATATATATATATATATATATATATATATATATATATATATATATATATATATATATATATATATATATATATATATATATATATATATATATATATATATATATATATATATATATATATATATATATATATTGTTATAAAATTAATATGTTGGGGTCAATTTGATTTAGTCGATTGTGGAGGAAAGAGGATCTAGACGATCTTATATTTGTAGATCCCGTACCTATGGGAAAAGAATATTCCCAAAGGAAAGTTTCAATAACTTTCTACCTTAAATCTAGCTATCTCTAAACAAAAAAAAGAAATGAAATGAGGCAACGTACCAGTAAGATATCCAAAGAATCTATAGATGAAAGAGTGAGCAGATCCTCATTAACCAATTCAGCAACCAATTAATCAGTGCTAGAAAACTTCTTTAAAAAACTCATGCAACAGACAAGCACAATGAAACAGAAGAAAATAACAAAGGATTAATACATATTAAAAGGTGCCCACACATGATGCAAGCGATGGTGAAGAGGATAGAAATATTTACATTTATGGTCGAGCTATAAATCCTCGTTGGTCACCAGACGTTCACATGTGGGTAAAGAAACTCAATTTATATCGATACAGGTATAATTCAATAAAGTTCAATTAAAATGTTTTTATTTTCTTTTTATTAGAGCTTTTATGAAATTTCCACTAATAGGAACGAACTTCTGTTGACGACTGTACATATAAATGTATATATTTAGAGATATAAGTAATAAAAAGGTAATTTAGAGAGCACTCAGTCTTTTGCTGCGAAATCATCCAAAATATACAATCAAACAAATCTCAACACACACACAATATAATATATATATATATATATATATATATATATATATATATATATATATATATATATATATATATATATATATATATATATATATATATATATATATAGGGAAAATGTTTCGTTTTATTGATTGCAATGTATCAAAAATTAGTTAATATCCAACATTTATTTAATACTATTAGGCTATTATTCTAACCTTCATTCGCTAATATTAAGTCCTACGTGGGATAATAGAGACAAAGTTGTTCTTTCTTAGTTTCTAGTTTTATTGTTTTCCTTTTCTTTTCTTAATTCAACGTTTGACTTGCTCACACATAAAAGGATTTATTAGCCAATTAAGGAAGGAACAAGGGTAAATTATAAAACCTTTAACCACAGGAAAAGTTGAATCACTATGGGAAACAGGGTTCCCACTACAGAAACTAGGGTCTCTCAACAGGAATTAAGTTCTCAGACGTGAATGGGGTTCCAAAACGTAAATGAAGGGCCCGAAACGTGAACCGCAACAGATGTTGTTGTAAGTTACCTTTAGTTAATTGTTTATTGTCCATCATTGTTAATATCATGTAATTACAATTCGTATATATAGACTGATCTTATTAGGGATCATACACATTTTAATTATTTTAGGTTCACGTTTGGGGACCTTAATTCACGTTGTTTGGGGCCTTTCATTTACGTGAATTCAGAGGTCCAGAATTTGAAGAACTCTTAATACTTCATAATATTAAACATATTTACGTAACTCCTTATAATCCATCTTCTAATGGCATAACACAGAAAGAGTCATCCGAACTTTAATCCAATGTCTCCGAAATACGTTAAGTAATCCATCAAATTGGGATACTCAGTAGTTCTCAGTAGTAGTACTCAGTAGTACTCAGTTATCTTCAGTAGTTCTTATTTAAAATACCATCCATTCAGAAACAAAACGTTCTCCAGCTGAAATAATATTATCCGAAGCTCATGATACCCGTCCAAACCTTCCTTGGACCCGATTTAATGAATATTGGGATGAAGGAAATACCAACTATAAATCCTTTTCAATCGGCCAAGAAGTAGCTTTAAAATTACAATTGCCTGGAGATCGTACTACTAACAAATTCAAGGATCGCTATCAAGGACCATTAACAATAGTCAAAGTGAATACTAATAACGTAACGTACATAGTACAGTCTAATGGAAACGCAGAGATTATATAAAGTCCATCACAAACAATTGAAGAAATGGTATAGTCCACCCGAATATCTCAAAAACCATCCCTTATTCCATAAATTTTTAACAAAAACAACTCTAATTAATGATAATCCACCTGATCGTCTAGTAACTCCACCTTTACTTTTACCTGAACGTATAGAAGGAGATGTAGATGACACCACAGATGAAACCATAGATTCAGATGACGATTTCATCGGATTTGATAATACTGATCAAATAAACTCTTATCACAGCAACTTTTATCTCAATTACATAAAAGTTTACAAATCATTGATAAATTCATACATCTCCAGTCACTCATTTGCCACAAGCAATAATAACAACAATTTCTGTCAATGAATCATTTTCTTTCCATTAAATGAGTTATTTGCTTCTCCTCCTACCAATTTTTCTTCTATTCCTGATTCATTTTGTTTTACCAATACTTCCCATTCTCCTACTGTCTCTATTAATTTTTCTCCTGTTAATTTGAACACTCAAGTCATGTTATCACCAGTTTCCCCACAGCAATCTTCTATCATTTCCTATACTCCTCTTACTTACCATTACAAATCAGTTAATTACTTCAGATTTCAACCTGTTAGTTACTGCAGAATTATATCCTGTTAGGAGATGTTTTCGAACATGTTATCCGATCCGAAAATATATGTCCAATTTAGAAGATTCTCAAACTTTTATTCCTAATAATGTCATTACTAATGAATTAGTCAGTTCACCAATAAATCCATCCTTAGATGATTCTTTTCTGCAGAAGCATCCAGTAGAGATCACAACATCTTCTTTAGTCATTCCACCCACTCCTATAGTTGATAATGATTGTTGTATTATTCAAGGTTTTCTACAAACATTTGATGAACAGGGGACATTTATTCCATAGCACCACCAACGTCTAGTAAAAAGTCTGTTCATTGGAGCACCTTCTATAAAAGGTCGAAGGAAGATAATAACTCCAAATTCTAATATTGAAACAATAGCTCAAAGAACAAGGCAGAAGAAATCGCACATTTGTCCTGAATTGCCCTGGGTTCAGGAGACTGTTTTAGAAAAGCGACAGCCCTCCAAATCCTCCGTTAAAAAGAGTAAACCAATACATATACCATTACACCCTCCTTTTACTATAAGTACTACTACAACCATAAACAGTACAATCATAAAAAAAAAAAAACATATAATAATAAATTTTACTAAACATATTTTTATTTAAAATGAATTATCTTTGTTTTTCAGGTATTATTGATTGGCCATTCTTGGATATCCTATTTAGAGGATAATTATGAACCCTCTGTACACAATCCGAATAATCACGAGTTCGTATTTAAACGTACCATACTCCCAAAATTTGAAGACATACCAACTGCCTTAGAAAGAGAATTACACCCCAACATGACTCATATCCTAGTGTTTTCCTTGTTCAGACAAGCATATAATAGAGTCAGCTTCTTCAGCAAACAAAAGCCTACTAATCAAGTGACTAAAGAATACTCAGTAGTATTTCCGGATTTAAACTATCGAGCTGAAAACTCAGTTCCAATTATCAAAAAGATGTTATTGAAAGTTAAGAATGTCTGTCCCAAGGCTCAATTATATATAATGATACCTATTTTTCCTGATCTCCCATATTATAATATTTATCGCAATATGCAGTTTGCTCCTAAAGAAGTCAAGGATTGGTATTTTTCTCTTCCTCGTTCATCGGCCGGACATTTAAATCAAGACACATCTTGTGTATATAAAGGAACTCATGAGACTCCATACCCCAGAACTGAGATGGTCCGGAAAACATACTGTGGCCCTTTCGGAAGTACTTGCTCTCATGAACAAGACTATCAACCGGAATTATGAGAGATTGCTCATCCCAGATAATGATATTTATTCTTTGGGAATTGGTGGTCCGTTGGTGGACGGAATCCACCCTTCAGGAGAGTTTATTGGAGCATTTTGGAGATTGCTTCATAATTACGACATCTTTGAAGATCGGAACCCTCATGATTTATTACCGACAACCGTGACAAACCTTAACGAAACACCACGACCTAAATTGATACTCTATGAACGAATATCAGGAGACCATCGACTAGATAAACACGACCTACGTTCTCAACTTTCTCAAACTTTTCGTACCTCTCCTCCCTCTTTGTTGGGATTCGAAGAGAGTTTACCCAACACTTCGTCTGAGGGTACTGATTATGTTCCTAATGAACATTTAAGTGCTCATTCTAATTATTTATCAAGAAAACGTCCTACCCCTTCTTCTCATGTTCTTAGTTCTAAAAGGCTTCAAACATCTGTTTCTCTACCTCGCCCAATACAGCGCATGACCCTTGAACAAATAGACCTAGTACAGGGTCAGTTTAACATCTTTGCTGCCTATATGATGGGAGTAACCCATCTAAACACTCCTACTATTACTAAGGAGGAGTTTAAAGAGATGGTCCAGTACTTTGCAAAGGACTTTTCATTAATATAGTAAATCTCACAAGATCACATTTATTTCACCGTCAAGCTTTGACGAGTGGGGGAGTATATGTAAAGAAATTCCACCAAAGACCCAGTTACATGTATATATTTTCATTATATTCTGTATAATTCGCATATAAAGCATAAATGTTTCTTTGGTCATTTGTTGATATTGAAAGGTCTCTTTTCTTTGTTTTCAGATACTAATAAGATAAATTAGTTAAATCATTGAGATTATTATTTATAAGTACACTAATTAAGAGAAAAGTTTTTTTATTTACCTTATATTGCTCTGTTATTTGCCTAATTAATCGGTACGGCCACAACAAACGAGGTAGGATTGTATATGTATTTTTATTATCAACTGAGATAATAATTCTTGTAAAGACAACTATTGACTGTTATTGTTCTGAATTCGTTATTGAAGGTTATCTGTGATTTTGGTTTTATTACATTGTCTCCTTCATCCCCTAAAAAGACTACCTCAACATCTGTTGAGGTAAGTTACCTTTGGTTAACTTAGACTAGCTAATTATTTATTATTCATTATTGTTAATATAATGTAGTTATAATCTATATAGGTAAATTAAATTTATTAGAAATCATAAGTTTGCATACATTTTTATTATTTTAGGTTCACGTTTGGGGACCTTGGTTCACATTTAGAGGACCTTGGTTCACGTTTGGGACCCTTCATTTACGTTTGGGAACCCCATTCACGTCTGAAAACTTAATTCCTGTTGAGAGACCCTAGTTTCTGTAGTGGGAACCCTGTTTCCCATAGTGATTCAACTTTTCCTGTGGTTAAAGGTTTTATAATTTACCCTTGTTCCTTCCTTAATTGAATTGGCCAATAAATCCTTTTATGTGTGATCAAGTCAAACGTTGAATTAAGAAAAGAAAGGAAAACAATAAAACTAGAAACTAAGAAAGAACAACTTTGTCTCTATTACCCTTCGTAGGACTTAATATTAGCAATGAAGGTTAGAATAATAGCCTAATAGTATTAAATAAATGTTGGATATTAACTAATTTGTTGATACATTGCATCAATAAAACGAAACATATATATATATATATATATATATATATATATATATATATATATATATATATATATATATATATATATATATATATATATATATATATATATATATATATATATATATATATATATATATATATATATATATATCAAACGGGGGAAATGGGTCACTTTTTTCAAAATTTTCCTATAAAAGTAGGTGTAAAAAAATATTGTGCTATAGAAATGTTTTAATAACCATTCACGAATTTAATTCCATCTTTTATAAACATAAAAAATGTAAACAAATAAACGATAACCTACTTTGACTATTTTTAAACAATTTTTAAAAACTGACTATTTTGGAAAATGGCGTCGGGGTAAAATGAGTCACTCTTGGGGTAAAATGGGTCACTCATGAAAGTCCTTTTTTATCGTAATGTTAGTCCTTTGCAGGTATTTGTGAAAAATATAACTCCTCTCCTAATGTCCTTTATTATCATTTTCTTCATTATCTGACCTTTCTCTATGTCATATATATCTACATTCTCTGGGTCTTTAAAAGCGATCTCATTTTCATTATGCTTCCCTCTTTCAGCTTTTCGCAGAAACTTTACTTTTACTTTATCATCAATTTGGCTTAGTACTTTTCCAACATAGAAGTATGGTTTAAGTTTTCCTTGCTGGAATTTTACTAAAACATAGTCACCAATATTAAATTCTGATGATGTTTCATCAAAACTTTCTTCTAAGTCAGGAAGTTCAGGCATATCTTGAATCTCCTTTTGAGGTGTATCTCTCTGGTTGGTACCTGATGTAGAGGCATCTTGCAGGTCTTTCAAGGACACACTTTTTCCAAGATGTACAAAAAGTTTTCTACCTCTTTTTCTTTTTGGTTCAGTGGATGTTTCCTTTACATTCTTTGATAGTATGTTAGCTTTTCTACTTAGGAATCCATAAACCCAGTCAATACCAGGGGAAAATCCATAAGCAAAATGGTCAATCCTTCTTCCCTTCGCAATTAAGAAATCCTTGACAAACCTTTGAAGGTCCGTTATCTCAAAGGCAAGACCATAATCTCCGAGGACAGCAATGTGTTGGGCTAGTGTCTCTTCTTCCATTGGTAATAACACTGTACCTCTCCCAGAACGTCCAGGATTTGCTACGTTCCCACTTAAACGTCTTCTGAGTGTTTCATGTGGTACGTTATTTTTAGTTGCTGCTGCCCGAATCGACATCCCTTCTTGAACATCAATCATGGCTCTGGCAATATCATCCTGCCTATACATAATTCTTCTTGTCCCCTCTTTCTTTTCATAGTGACGTGGCATCTGTAAGTTGAAGAATAAAAAAAAAAAATCATTACTAAAACTGTATTATTATTTCAAAAAGTGAGTGACCCATTTTACCCCAGAGTAAAAATCAATGTTTTTCCTTAAAACTACGCACTGAATTTGAATTATATTTAAGTATAGCTTACCTTAGGGATGTTATTAATGGATGTTCTTGCGTAAATATTCCTAAGTGTTACGATTTTCTCTCGCCAATATCTTACTGTTTTACAAAAAAAATGGCCTCAAATTTTTAAAAAAATTTCTGAAAAATTTTTTTTTTTAAATTATAGGATAAGGTTTTGCACTAATTTTCACCTTAATCAACTACCATATATATATTATAGTACCATAATATAAGTACTAAAAAAATAAAATAAATGATTAAATAAACCAAAAAAAAATGTTTAAAAAAAAGGTGATTTTGACCCATTTTCCCCAAGGTGACCCATTTTCCCCCATTTAGAATGAAATATATATCTATATATATATATAGTTATATATATAAATATAATAATGTATATGATAATATATATATATATCAACAGTTGCTTGCTCTGTATAGGGACGTTGTTCGCCCCTGTAT
>SEYY01015403.1:7500-15000 GCA_009176605.1 Armadillidium nasatum | reverse complement strand
GTCATGTAACACTGTTTAAAAGACTTATTTTTAATGGATCAGGAAAATGGAAACTCTTTAAAAATATTATTAAAATTGAGTCAAAAATTAATAACCTTAGTAGGATATTAAAGTCCCTCAGCGTTTTGCCACCCTCTGTTCAATTATATTTTATGAATAAATTAAAAGGTTTAACATTCATTCCAGTATTTTGTCTTAGAATCTTATTTAAAAGAATTATATTTAAGGAAGGAATCGAATACATTGTATCAAAAGCTTTTCAATTACATTTGGACTTATGTTCATATTCATTCTCCTTCTACGCACATATATATACTACTATATATATATATATATATATATATATATATATATATATATATATATATATATATATATATATATATATATATATATATATATATATATATATATATATATATATATATATATATATATATATATATATATATATATATATATATATATATATATATATATATATATATATATATATATATATATATATATATATATATATATATATATATATATATATATATATATATATATATATATATATATATATATATATATATATATATATATATATATATATATATATATATATATATATATATATATATATATATATATATATATATATATATATATATATATATATATATATATATATATATATATATATATATATAATTTAAATTCGTGTATATAAAAAAAATAAAAAGATATTTTTATTGTTTATATATTAAGTAAGATACGAGTCATTAAATTTTAATTACGTTTTTATTATTTTTATTATGTTAATTTGCATGTCAACGTTTGTAGCTTTTGAAACAGTTCATTATGTTTATAATGAGTCATAAAAACTATTTTATTTGAATAATTTACTCGTCATTTGAGAGAATCTAATCTTCGTCTTTTCAAAAGATTGTTTTTATTTTCTTGTTCTTGATTTTTCTTTTTGGAATTGTTCTTCTATTTTCATGATTTTCTTCTTTTTGTAATTGTTCTTCTATTTTCTTGATTTTTTTTTTGAAATTGTTCTTCTATTTTCTTGATTTTCTTCTTTTGAAATTGTTCTTCTATTTTCTTGATTTTCTTCTTTTTTTAAAATTGTTCTTCTATTTTCTTGATTTACTTCGTTTTGAAATTGTTCTTCTATTTTCTTCTATTTTCTTGATTTTCTTCTTTTTTTAATTTTTTCTTATTTTCTTTAAAATTGTTCTTCTATTTTCTTGATTTTCTTCTTTTTGAAATTGTTCTTCTATTTTCTTGATTTTCTTCTTTTTGAAATCGTTCTTCTATTTTCTTGATTTTCTTCTTTTTGAAATTGTTCTTCTATTTTCTTGATTTTCTTCTTTTTGAAATTGTTCTTCTATTTTCTTGATTTTCTTCTTTTTGAAATTGTTCTTCTATTTTCTTGATTTCCTTCTTTTTGAAATTATTCTTCTATTTTCTTTATTTTCTTCTTTTTGAAATCGTTCTTCTATTTTCTTGTTTCTTTTTATTTAAATTGTTATCCTATTTTCTTAATTTTCTTCTTTTTGAAATTGTTCTTCTATTTTTTTGATTTTTTTCTTTTTGAAATTGTTTTTCTATTTTTTTGATTTTTTTCTTTTTGAAATTGTTCTTTCTATTTTATTGATTTTCTTCTTTTTTGAAATTATTCTTCTATTTTCTTCTTTTTCAAATCGTTCTTCTATTTTCTTGATTTTCTTCTTAAAGAAATTGTTCTTCTATTATCTTGATTTTCTTCTTTTTGAAATTATTCTTCTATTCTCTTTTTTCTTCTTTATAAAATTATTCTTCTATTTTCTTGATTTTCTTCTTTTTGAAATTATTCTTCTATTTTCTTTTTTCTTCTTTATAAAATTGTTCTTCTATTTTCCTGATTTTTTTTTAAATCGTTCTCCTATTTTCTTAATTTTCTTCTTTTTGAAATTGTTCTTCTATTTTCTTGATTTTCTTTTTTTTCGAACTTGTTCTTCAATTTTCTTGATTTTCTTCTTTCCTAATTTTTCTTCTATTTTATTGATTTTCACCTTTTTGAAATTATTCTTAAATTTTCTTTTTTCATAAATTTTCCTTGTATTTTCTTGACTTTTTTCTCTTAATTTTTTTCCTATTTTCTTAATTGTTTTTATTAAATTGTTCTCATATTTTCTTCATGTTATTTTCAAAAATTGTTCTTCTATTTTCTTGTAATTTATATATATATATATATATATATATATATATATATATATATATATATATATATATATATATATATATATATATATATATATATATATATATATATATATATATATATATATATATATATATATATATATATATATATATATATATATATATATATATATATATATATATATATATATATATATATATATATATATATATATATATATATATATATATATATATATATATATATATATATATATATATATATATATATATATATATATATATATATATATATATATATATATATATATATATATATATATATATATATATATATATATATATATATATGCTCAATCGTGCATAATAAGTACATCTGCGGAATTTACCAGTCCAAGCCAGTGGATGTTTGCCGTCGGTCCGTGAAACCCTTGGTTCATCCTCGAATGAACCTACTGACAGGGCTAATAACCCTTCCTTGGGATTTTTGAATTATATATATATATATATATATATATATATATATATATATATATATATATATATATATATATATATATATATATATATATATATATATATATATATATATATATATATATATATATATATATATATATATATATATATATATATATATATATATATATATATATATGTGTGTGTGTGTGTGTGTGTGTGTGTGTGTGTGTTTTTTATTATTATTATTATTATTTATTATTATTATTATTATTATTATTATTATTATTATTATTATTATTATTATTATTATTTTTATTATTATTATTATTATTATTTTATTATTATTTTATTATTATTATTATTATTATTATTATTATTATTATTATTATTATTATTATTATTATTATTATTTATTATTATTATTATTATTATTATTATTATTATTATTATTATTATTATTATTATTATTATTATTATTATTTTATTATTATTATTATTATTATTATTATTATTATTATTATTATTATTATTATTATTATTATTATTATTATTATTATTATTATTATTATTATTATTATTATTATTATTATTATTATTATATTAGTAGTAGTAGTAGTAGTAGTAGCGACAACATTTTCTTAATTAAATTAATAAAGGTGAATAAGTGTTAGGAAAAGCTAAAGAGTGAAATTTAGAACTCATTATCTCAAAAAAATTACCCCAAGGGAGAGGGTGAGGACGATAAGCCTAATGGGGACTTCGCACGAGCAGTTCTGTTCTCTCAATATTATTATTGAATTTTTTTTTTTTTTTTTTTTTTTTTTTTTTTAAAATGCGGAAAACCTTCTGATAAGAATATTGTTAAGATATGTGTTATATATTTAATTCAGTAACCACATTAGATCAGATCTTATATTAAATTTCCTTACATTTTTATTCCGTTTTAAGCCTAAAATAATGCATTGATATTGCTTTTAACGCCAGCCATCTAAAAGGAGAAAAAGGAGGAAACGAGGAAGAAAGAAAGAAAGAAAAAGAATGCAATTGTAAGAATTTCTTACTAATGTGATGAGCCGAATTATGTATTATAAAGGAAAAAGTGAAAGCCTGAATTATTTTTTATATATTAAGTTTTAAAAGATAGACATATAAAAAAAACAGAAGCTTTTAACATCTTAACACCTTTGGTTATCAAGTTTACAAAACACTGAACCAAAAACACTAAAGAAAAGTATATTAAAATTTAAAATTTTAAGGTTATGGAAATAACCTTAAAATTACATTCAAAAAAGTACATTCAAAGAGTTCTGAATAGATACTTCATAAATATTTAATATAATACCGTAAATATTAATATTACACATTAGAACAAGAGTATCTTAAGTCGTTTTAGACTCTGGGAATCATTTTTAAGTGATTCGATTATTATCTTCAGTCTTTGAAAAAGAGCAGAAAATAACTATAATAAATTAATATAAAGTTGAAAGATTTATAAATTCAATAAAAAGAAACGTGTTGTAATAAAGATACCAGTGGTGTAACGTTTTTATTGTTATCATGTGCAGACTATTTTTACTGTTGAACAAAAAAGGCTTTTCATTTATGGAATGTAAAACTATGTTGTTTTATAATAGATTATTGGCTATGTCGCTGGCTTAGGTTAGTATAACTTTTTTAATGTAATAATTTCTTAAATTACTTAAAAATTTACTTCTGTTCGATTCCTTACTCTACGTTTGTAAACATTAATGTGAATGTGCAGTAATTATCTTGCAAGTATTAATGTGATCATTTTACCACGGTAAAAATATCTTGGTGAAACAGCTTACCGTACTCATCACTTAAAGCTTACTGATACAAAGTTCAGTGGAAAGAAATCTACATTCGAATAAAAGGCAGAGATCTTTAGTGACATGTTACAAATCAGACATTCATATGCCTAGATGAGATATTCTACCAACTCCTTGTAGTTCTGTTATTTTGTTTACCCAAGAAATCATGTAATTAAACTGAATGTTTTCTGCATAACTTTCTTTCTGCTATACAGTGCAGAGTCAATTTAACTATCTTCAAGAAATTCTTGAATTTGAGGAACCAGTGAAAAACTCTCATCTTTTTTTCGAACTAATGTAGATACTTTAAAAAGGAAGTACTTGAGAGACTTATTTGTTTTGTCCATGGTTCTGACAAAGTTTTTCAAGAGTCCAAGTTTTATATGTAAGGAGGTAACACAATCTTACTTGACTCAAGAAGTGGTGAATGCTCAATGTTCAATTTTTCCAGCTTCCAACTATGGAAGGAGTGGTCAGTCACTTTTGATGTAGTAAAAATCACTGGTACTGTTATCTCATTCACATAAAAAAAAACTATCACCAGAGAAACATCTTTGAAATCTCAAATTTAAGCTTTTTATTGTCATAAGTTTCATTTGAGCTGAATAATAAAATGGGATTGGAAAACATAATATTCATTTTGTTCATCAAAAAAGCTTTAATACTACTGACTCATTTTCAATGAGTCAGTAGTAGTGGATGGAATGTTCTTAAAGTACATAAACTGCTTTTTATTCTTAAACACCCTTTTCCCAGATAAAGGTAGCATGCAGGAGTATCAATTGTTGTAATAATTTGATGTTTTCTCCAGATTATTGGGAAAGCAAAAGACATATATTCCTTTTTCTTTTCAACAGTTGTCGCATGTTAATCGCACATGTGTGGCAATATATATATATAAGGAACCCACTTTTTGTCTGATGTGATTTCCATCATCGAAAATATAGGTGATATATTTTTCAAACCAAAGCATATAATTAAGTTTCACTTCAGCGATTCAAAAGTCTCACAACGACAATTATACCAGAAGCTATTTGCATTGTTCATACACGTAAGCGGAATTCGAAAGAGGAATTAAAAATTGTGTTACGGATAAACAAAATCTTGATACAAATTTTAAAAGCCTAATAAAAAATTAGTAGAATTTGAATTATAAGGACCAATATACACAAGGCATATATGAGGTTTAATAATAGTTCGATGTAATGAAAAATTATTCATAGTAAAATAGACAAAACATGAGTGTAAATAAGTCAAAGACTTCATTTTTACTCATACTTATAAAGATCGAGTACTGTATAACGCAAACACCTCTTTCAACATCTGAAGCAATTATGGAAGAATGTGAGTGGTTTAAAATGAAAGTGAATTGTCCATTTTTATGCTCGTAGTAGCAGAGTGCTACATCGCGAAAAAGAATAAACTTATTAAGAGAATGAACAATTTTTACTCTTATTTTCGTTATCAGTTAACCAATAATTAATCAAAGTTTACATTTGCTAAAGACCTATTTTAAATGCAAACAAATGTAATTTGATTTAATTAAAAAAAAAATTAAAAGAAAAAAAAAACTTTCAAGGTAGTTTCCGCTTAGGATCTCCATGTGAGATCGAGTGACCGGTCTCAAGCACGTGAGTCAACCACTGCACTGCTATGTCACTGTAGATGGCATACTAATACTAATGTACTGTATATATATATATATATATATATATATATATATATATATATATATATATATATATATATATATATATATATATATATATATATATATATATATATATATATATATATATATATATATATATATATATATATATATATATATATATATATATATATATATATATATATATATATATATATATATATATATATATATATATATATATATATATATATATATATATATATATATATATATATATATATATATATATATATATATATATATATATATATATATATATAGCGATTCCAACTCTCATGTATAAAGGAATAGCACTCAGGAAGGTCGGTAAACCTTTTTATTAGCGAACATCCAATTACTCGGTTTGAAGAAGAGGTTGAGTGAGGCTTTCCTTCAAACCTTCAGAAAAAAAGAACACTTTGTTCTTTTATAAATTAAATGAAGAGACAACAAAAGACCTTAATTGGACTCATTTGACACTTAAGTATAATATTAATATATAATTCATATATATATATGTATATATATATATATATATATATATATATATATATATATATATATATATATATATATATATATATATATATATATATATATATATATATATATATATATATATATATATATTATATATAAATATAATATTAATATATATATATATATATATATATATATATATATATATTATATATATATATATATATATATAGTATATATATATATGATATATATATATATATATATTATATTATATATATAAATATATTATATATATAATAAATTATATATTATAATATATATATATATTATAGATATAAGATAATATATATATTTTATATATATAGAAAGTATATATATTATTAATATATATATATAATATATATATATATATATATATATATATATATATATATATATATATATATATATATATATATATATATATATATATATATATATATATTTAAAGAATTTGTTTAAAGAACACTACATTCACTCGTGTTCTAGTAATATCTTAACTAAAAACCATTTTTTTAAACAATAAAAAGTAAAAAGTTAAGACTTTTTAAAAAAGAATTAAAACGAGAATATATATTAGCAGAGATAAAAACCGCGCAACGTTTCGAATCTATTAATTAACTTCTTCAATCAGAAGATGGCAAGAGACAAATTTGTCTTATGCCAACGTCTGATTGAGGAAGCTTAATTAATAGCTTCGAAACATTACGCTATTTTAATCTCTATTATTATATATTCCTGTCTTAACTTTTTTTTATATATTTTATTAAGTATATATATATATATATATATATA